>JXSR01S017526.1:47840-58239 GCA_000969725.1 Ophiothrix spiculata
TATACTTATACTTCATAATTATATATTTTTGTATTCATACTTTTTATACTCATACTCCATAATCATATATTCTGTACTATATACTTCTGTACTTATATACTTGTACTTCATAACCATATAAAAAACTAAATTGTAGTACGTGTTTGTTTATTTGTCCACGGATCCTACACGGATTGACCAGCACTATCTGACGGATCGGTCACGGATTAACCTTAACCAGGGAATAACGCAACAGTCATGCGTCAATAAAGTTCCCGTTATTCCTTGGTTAGACTTTACCAGTTATAGCGCCATCTTGCATAGCTTGAACGTAATTACAATCAGATTTGCGCATGTCCACGGATCCTACACGGATTGACCAGAACTATCTGGGAAATCGCGGATCGGTCACGGATTCAACTAGTTATAGCGCCATCTCACATAGCTTGAATGTAATTTCAATCAGTGGCGCTCTTCATATTTTTATGACTTGCATTAGATTTGCGCATGCGTAATATATCACGGACCCTTCTTGCTTTAGATTAACGCCCTTTTGCGGATTAACACGGATTTCATGTTTACTTTATTACTATGACCGCCGCGGATCACGTTCGGAAATTGCGCGGACTGACACCGATCGAGCAAATTTGATACGAATTTGATGATAATAGTTTCTCATTTTCTACATGTGTGAGTGTATGTTAATAGTGAGTATTCTTACTGACATTCTTTCATATCTCTCCTCTTATTTTTCATACAAATTTTAATTTTTTTTTTGAATCCGTAAATCCGTGTCCGTGTCCGGATCCGTGTTTAAGTAAATACCAAAATGTTACTAAGGCAACATCCAACTTATAATACCAGTCATAAAATAGGTTCTATTTGCTTTATGGAAAAAACAAAAGTAGTTCCTGAGACCTTAATTTGTTTACTTTTATGTCACAATTGAAATTGAAAAATTCATGTATGTGATACAAGATCATGGAATTAGCCATGAGTGATCTAACAAAAAAAAAGAACTTAAAGATGGCAAATAGCAAAAAAGTCACCTGCTAATTTTAGCAGATAAGAATGCATGTGTTGCCGTCAAAACCGTAGAACTTTGGCTGCTGTTTGGTCAACGATTTGAGGAGTTCCGATCAATTGATATCAAAACGCAACACCACTTGCGGCAACGCAAATCGAGTTGAGAAAAGCTGAACTTTCCATTGCGTTTTCATGTCATCGGCTGACGCCCCAGATAGCACAGTTAGTTGGCCCAACGTTGGGCCAACTAACTGTGCTATCTGGGCAGTCCGTTTGCATTTTGAGTAGACGTACACGGCAGCCATTGCGGTTTGACATTCCTTCCAATACAACGCACGTGTTCTCGGTGGCTAAAATTAGCCACCTACGTTTTTGCTATTTGCCATCCCTTTTTTGTTGGATCACTCATGTATTATTGTTAACAATATTAATGAGTATCTACTTAAGTGTTTGTTGATTGAAAAAAATCAAAATGTGTACTTTGATCATGCATTTTTATATTTTAGGTGATTGTTTACATAAAAGTGATCAAGAATTTTCACAAGTTTATGTTTGGTAAACTCCTTGACTACCATGGCCTATGGCTTCAGCAACTCACTAAGGTTTGCAAGAGCACATTTCCACATTTGTCAATCATGATGTGAGTTGTTCAAAATGAGACTTCAAAAAATTGGCAAAATTAACCATTGTTCAATGCCAATGGAGATCCATATGTCTATACAATATAATCATTTTATAGACAGTCTAGTAGGTCTAGTTTTGAGTGTGAATTCATTTGCAGTGCCGTTTGCCGTGAAAATTATCGGTGCGTTTCGAGTATGAATTCAGCTTAAGCCTTGGCTAAAAATTGGAAAACAAAATAATTTTCATATTGACATTCACAGAATTTGGCCCATCAGAAAACATTAGCATGACACGGCTGCCTGGCAAATTTGGCCACTACTGCACTGTGCAACTTTGATGATCACAATTCAATTTACCTTTACCATTCCGGTTTCTGGATTCTGTTCGACAGTTATCTTCCTAGTTTCTGAACTTGCTGCACCACCCATGCTTATTTTATAGCTGAAAGATATGCAATTTTTGTTAACTATTTTCCGTCGAACTTCAGCATTCCGCAAGCCCAATTTTGCAGTAGAGATAATCTTGAACAGATCTCCTTGCAATCAATAACCCGATCATAGGATAAACATACACAAACTCACCACAGATTCGTCCAAGATTCTTGCCACTGTCCAAAGGTCAACGGGTTCACAGGTCATGATTTGTATCTTGGATACGATTTTTGTCAAGAAATTTAACAAGATTTGACATAAGAAGTACACAGTTTGAGGGGATTCGACTCAATGATTTCGATCTCTGGGCGTTGAACATTGTCTTTTACAAATGTTTTGTGAGTGACGTAGTTTTTAATGGGTAACTTATGACTATTGAATGTGTTGCTGTTAGTGTTGTATGACTATGACATTATTTATGTCTTTATTATCATTATGTTTATGAGATTAGTAGTTAAGCTTAAACTTCAAAAATGTACAATGAAATCAATCAATTATACAAGTACTTGCATAATATGCATACCCAATGAAGGAGTCTATTCGTACAGGGGACCCACGGCTTTACGTGACTGTCCGACCACGACCACGTCCACGGAGCAAGTAAAATAAAGTTTCTTGCCAAGGTCAAGGTCAGGAAACAAGGAGACGAAAACCGCCCGGCCCGGCTGTATTACGAGACCCGTGCTCTAACTACTCGATCACGAAATGTCATTGATTCAAATGAAATGATTGAAATGAGATGATTATGAATCTTTCATTCATTTCACTTTATTTATTTTAGGTTACCCAGATATGCAATGATTTGGGGGCTTTACTAGTATAATAGTGAGCAGGGGTATTTTGGGGGTTATGGAGTGTAGGTGCTGTAGCCATACTGGCGCCTGCTATGATCAAGGGTATTAAATCTGGTTAGGCATCTATTTGCAGTGACATTTGAGGATGAGTGAGTGAGAAATTGACCCGCGATTAATCATGACTTTTCATAGTGGCGTTACGAAGATGTTCCTAAATCTATCGCCAAGACGACGTTTGGTTTTGCCGACAATCAGATATTGGAAGCTATGAACATCAAAATTTTCACAATATCTGGTAATTGACTATTATTTTCAAACATGTGAAGTGCAAATCATCCTCAAATGAAATTTAAAAATTTAAAAATTTTGTGATTGAATATTCGGAGAGAAAAACAAAGAAGAGATAGACCCAAATATGCTAATCAGTCAAGTCATATGAAGTCGAACTGTAGGGAAATTTTACTTGCGAGAGATTTTACTTTTTAATTTATCACATCCTTGGCATTGTATGGTTGAGATTGAATGTTTGGATCGAATTCTAAGTAAGGTAATAAATACAAGGATTGAAAGTAGAGGCCTGTACCGGTAGTTACAGGGCCTAGATTCCACTTAGAATGAAAAACTTATGGAAATGCTTTAAATAAAGCTTAAAAGTGTAGTAAAATCCAAAAAAGTACAAAAATGTACACAGAAATGGCTCAAATCATAGACCGTATACGGTCTATGCTCAAATTGACAGCGAATTGATTTGCAATATATCTATCTGTGATGGTGGTGTGACTATCCAGTGTTTTCTAAATCCTACATTGTAAATTTGAACCTCAGTTTGGATTTACCAGATAAAAGATCAAATCAAGCTCTTGGAGATTTAAGTTAATTCATATCAAAAGAGAAACAATTTTATCAAAAATAATTCTGTTTACCCATCACATGTGTAGAAACAATTAAGATCTTGTTAAGATTTGAAACTAAAAACACCTTTTCAACCATTTTTTGTCGCCGGCGACAAAAAAATACAGCTGGTAAATAATTTCATTTTTCTCCTCTGTTACACAAATTCAGCGGAAACTGGTAGGATATGTTGGTATAATCATGTACTATCGATACGTGAAAAAATATATAGTCAGAAAATCAGCGGACAGGATCTAGGCCAGTCCCTTTAATAATAATTGTACCGTAAGTATTCCGGTTAGGATTCACAAAATTTTGTTAGTCTTTTGAAATATGATTTTTTTTTTGAAAGTTTTAAAATATAAAACAAAGGTAATCCACTTACAAATTAGCATTTTTTTTATATTATGATTTTACTTTTTTATTTTAAACAAAAAATGACAAGCAGTCGCTTTCAATCAGGTACTCCAAGATCAACAGTAACTATAAATTTTACCTTGAGTTATTCTCTATGAATTACCCTTCTTTTCTTTTCTTTTGTGTGCTTGAAATATTGACCTAAGACAGTACTGATCTAAGACTGTTGGCAAAATAATTTCTGGCCTAGATTCTTCCCAGTAATTGTTTACCTTTATATTTTTTACATGACTCAATTGAACATAGTAATATATTAAACCTACCAGTAGTTTACCATGATTTTGAGGAATATTGGAGAAAATTGCAATTCTTTACCAACTTTAATAGTTTACGCTGGCGCAAAAAAATGTTGTGATGAAAACAGTGTTTCTAGTTTCAAATTTTAAAAAGATCTTGTTTCTACAACTGTGATAACTGATGGGTAAACAAATTATTTTTGATGAAATTGTTTCTACTTCAATTATCTCCAGGAGCTTTGTTTGATCTTTTATCTAGTAAATCCATCTGAGGTACAAAATTAGGATTTAGAAAACACAGGATAGTCACACCACCATCACAGAATGATATAGGCCTATTGCAAATTAATTCTCTCTCAATTTGAGCCATTTTTTTGTAATTTTTTTGGTACCTTTTTATATTTACTACACTTTTAAGCTTTATTTCTAGAGCATTTTCATATAAGTTTTTCATTCTAAGTGGAATCTAGGCTAGTCCCTTTAAATGTCCTGCCAACCGACCTCAAGATCTAGATGATTTAAAATTTGTTTATTTTGGTGCATGGGTAACCAAGTCAATCATGCTCTGCCTGTACATGTACTGTCTTGTCGTAATTGTCTTGTTTAAATCGATCCATTAGGATACTCAGTAGGTACTTGTACTGTTGTACGTACTCCTAACAATGAGTTATCCTTTCCGTACGAACTACCAAGTCAGAAGTGATAGCGCCGACTCAGTAGGACAGACTAAGCTAGATTTCACTAAGTTGACACAATACCACTCTTATTTAAACTCTAGACTTTTAAGTCTAAATTTAAACATTCAGTCATATATTTTTGGCTGATCAAGTAGTCATGAAAATATTTCTGTTTGGGCTTTTAGATGGTACCCATGATCCTTGGATTCAGTGGATTGTGAGCCTGATGCATGCTCTAACCGCTCGGTCATGACACCCCAAGTGATTATGCTTATTGTTTTATTGTTTTCCAGACCAAGAGTCTGTGGTCTAGTTTGTTTAGTTTTTGGATCATAGAAATTTAATTCCTCATGAGGCAAGCCCTGTTTGTATTTTTGCATTTTTGTTTTTTGTAATTTTGTGCATTTTGCATTTTTTTGTATAAACTTACGTACTTTAACAAGTTATTTGTTTTGAAATTGTTTCAATATTGATTTATTTTTAGAATTACAATTACTGGTATACTGTGATATTTTATGTAGAACTAATGACTTGATACTATGACACCAACGCTAACAAATGATGGTGATGAAGTGGAGCCCCAGACAGGGCCGCCTTCTACAGAACCAAATGGTGACGGGTGTCTGATGAATGAGCAGAATGAGGAACCTGTGGAACCTATGGAAGAAGAGAATGGCGAGGTAAAACCTTTAAATTTATTTCCTGCTCCCATTGGGTCAGATCTCCAGGTATACATTAGTCTTGGCACCATGACTTGACTTGGTCCGGGAATAGAGAGAATGGGAATTGAAACTCGCTGGTTGGAAAGTGCCCCGACCCCGGTGGGGTGATTTGCTACAATAATCTTCTGATTGTTATAGCAAATCAACACTCTGTGTATGTAAATGTGTACCATGTTACGTCACAAAATAACCTTCATTATGCACATACTTGGGTTATACCCCATTTGTGAATTTCAGGAATATTTCATAAGGAAAAAATACCCCTTTTTACATTTTTGCAAATAGTGAAATGGATCCTGTAGAGTTCCCTTTTTTCGCGATCTGCCAAAAAAACACATGTGTATACTATAAGAAGCTGACCCACTGGGATTTTTTTATTCCGTCGTGCATAAAAGATTTGCTCCAGCAAGTCCAATATAAATTTTCAAATGGCAGAACCAACTGATGCATTTCCTTTCTTCAAATCTTTCCTAGTTGTAAAAATCTACATGTCAGTGTAATTTTTGTAAAGATTTCTATTGAAATGGATGAAATTTATGTCACAGTCACAGTTCAATATATCTTATGTACCATTGACCTCTAACAGACTTTATGCTTAACTTTAATGATTTTCCCTTTTATTTGTTATTGCAGGAGAGCACTGATCCAGTCCTGACAGACAAGCATGTATCAAAAGGGCTGTCCAATCTTGGCAGATCTGCTGATGGGAACCAACTGGTCTATCTTAATCTGGCATTGCCGGTGAGTAAAAAGTTTGCTCATAAAATCATTAGAGTACCATTTATTGTATAATTATCATGATATATTAATTGGTTTTTAAAATGAATACTAAACAGCTGAAGAATATCAAATGTAGTTTAAAGATAACCTAGCACTTTTCTTAAATAGCTTTGTGACACCAATAGGGTTAGGTATATGTTATCTTGTTAACTTTAGACCCAATTTGTATAGGTCTTGAGTTGGTGTATCTTTTCTTTCCAATGGTTCAACTTGGTTGCAGTCCAGTAGAAGAGTCTATTAATATTTTATTGACTTTTATATATTTTACCCTACCTAGTGACCATTAGGCCAAAAAAAAAAATTGTTTGGTTGCCCCCCACAGCTTTTTTCAAAGAGGGTCGATCGGTCGGTCGTTTAAATACCTCTTGTAGTGATTTTGGACATCCTAAATATTTTGAGGGTTGAACATTGAAAAAGGCAAAAATATAACATTTTTTCTTTGTAGTTTTCGGTAAGTTTTGCATCTTTTTGAGAAAAAAAAGATTTCAATAAAAAAAGTTTGAAAAATAGGGTCGGTTGGTGGAGGGAAACCAAACAAATTTTTTTTTGGCCTTATAGACAGGGCTACAGGAAAACCAGAATAGATTGTAAGCCATACAAAAATTTTGCAAGAGAATATGGTATGTATTATAGTGCCAGGGTTGGCATCAGTTGATTGGGACTATAAAATGGGCTCCGTCCGTGTGTCCGTAATGAAAATGTTAACCCAAATGTTAACCTGCATTGTATGGAGCAAATCTCGGAAACTGCATGCCCTACGTTAATGATATTTGGTGGCTGGGTAGGCCCAAAGCCGAACTGGATCCAGCAACAATTACGCTGGAAAATATGATAATTAAGTACCTACTTTGCATAATTTATGCATAAAATGGTTTAAATAACATATTTTGCAAACCGTCTACCCTACATTCATGAAATTTGGTGGGTAGGTGGGGCTAGAGCTGCAATTTAAGCGGAAAATATGCTATTTAAGTACCTAATTTGCATAAATTAGTTCAAAATTTTGCCTATTTTTCAACTTTGTCCGATTTCAAAGGTTAAGGTGTCAAATTGCTCGTCTTGGACCAGCGATCAAAAGAATCAATGGTGAACCTGTCGTCTGACCTATCCGTTGGATTCAAATTTTCAACTTTGTCCGATTTCAAAGATTAAGGTGCTCAATGTGCATTACTGATCTCCACATTCGGCGGGGACATATTTTACGCATCGCGTAAACCCGAGTTCCACTTGTTTTAATTAATTTTCAGAGTATCATATGTACCTGCTTAAAATTTGTTAGATTAATAGCATTGATTCTAAATGCATATACATGTTTATCTTCTTTACAGGGCTACAATTTTGTGGATATCAGTGCACTTCAAAACTATAGCTATGTTCAAGTGCTGGAGATGCCTTATAACAAAATCTCAGGTATGTCAATTATCAACATCCTGAAACTTCTGTTTGAAATATAAGATATGTATGAAACAGCTATTTGCCAAATGAAAAATTATGAAAAAGAGCACAATCATCTTGAAATTGTGTGAATTTTTTTCTGAAGCCGGTTAACTGTCTCGAGGCAAATCAAAATATGTGGTGGTTGATGATCTGTAATCAGTTTTCTAAACTTTTAAAGACCTTATAAGGTATCCTGCACAAAAGATGTATTGAGTGGCTTCAGTCAGACTAGTGTCCAGGAGGGCTAATAACGTTAACAAAATGATTATTTGTTACAGATTTGAGTGTGATTAGCAGTATGCCATATCTGACTGAGCTAGATGTATCTAATAACCAAATACAGAGTTTGAAAGATGTCACGCCTCCGCATAACTTAAAGGTAAGTTTGCAGAATAAATTCCTGAAGGAGCGGTATGAAGACAAAACAATTTCAACAAAAGACACAACGGTTCGGAATTACATCTGTGATTGATTCAAGTCAAGATCCGATGGTCAACCCATACATCTTAGGAAATAGAAATGTTAATAACATTTTGAAATTTTTATGAAAATTTTGTTTAATACACAAAAATAATTCTCACCATACACCTTATGCAGTGTCTCATCAAGATGGAGCATTCACATGGAGAACTAGCATCTTAATATAATTTCCAAAAATCAAAACATTTCCCCATGCAGTGAGGTCAATTCTTTCTCCTCATGTTGTTGGTTTTTAAAACATGGCACATTGAATGTGGAATTCAAATAAAATTCCACATTAATGGAACACACTTGAAGGTACCTCTCTCACCAACTTACATATACATTTACCAGAGTTAAATTTGTAGTTCTTAAAAGGCATTTCGTAAAATTTATTTGTTGTATTTTTGATTCTCATTTCAGGAATTGAATCTATCCTTCAATCAGCTAGTCTCCATGGATGACATGGCCTCATTTCACACACTGGTGAAACTCATCTTAGACAGTATCCTTGCATTCACTCAAATAGGAATTGTGAAAATATACATGTTAAAAAACATATCACTTAAGCTGGTTTGCCTGCCCTGTGGTCGTACGACCAGTGTGACGTCCAAAATTTCTTAAGTGCGCAAACTCGACCTTTTTTCATCTCAAAATTTTTGCGAGAAGAGGCAAACGATTGAAATACTACTTTATGCAAATGGTATGCAAAACAGAACGCAAAGATGAGTATGTGTTTTTAATATTTGGACATAAAAACAAAGATGCGACGCATCATCATCAAAAATCCCAATTTGGTCTCCATGCCAGAATAAAAATGGTGCCGTGTCTTGTATATCCCTTCTTTTTCTATGAATTCAGTCCAGAAAGTGTCCTCTTGCTCATGAATAGCTACATTATCTTGGTCTTCACACTTTGATATGACGGTTGAAGTCAGTACCAGCAACTTTACAGCCAATGTGTTGTGTACAGGGATATAAGTTGGTAGCGCAACTTTTTTTTTGGTTGTCTCAATGGTCAAATAAATGCTGTCGATTAGTAATACAATAATTAGCACAGAATTGGTAAGTGACCCCATAGAATATGTCAGTTTTGATCATATGTCTGCACTGTTTGAGATAATTGTTTTAGATTTGACTTGATGTTATCACAATTACTGAATGATAGAATTTTTTTATTTTGGGTTCAACGTTAAGAAGGTACATGGCAAGATTTCATTAAAACAAAGTATGGTTTAATGTTTTCCTTAACCCAATATTTCAACAGATAATAATATAGATGCAATCACAGGGTTACAAGAACACAAAGCGCTGACTCATCTAAGCTTAGCTCACAATCGCATCGAAAAGATTGATAATTTGAACTCCTGCCCATTAATCAATACTCTCAATTTGGTAAGTTGGTGTTGATAGTTATTGTTTATTCTCAGTTTTTGAGATAATGAATTAGTTTTGTTAGTTCAGATATAGTTTTGTTTATGTGCCAAGGTAGTTTAGTTATAATATTACTTAGCTTTTATGTGCAAAGATATATGTATGGGCAATCACAGTAAGAAATCTGCATCCTTTTGCTTGTGAGACGCAACACATTGCGCTGTGAGTGAAACCCGGCATAGCCTACACCGGCCAACATTGACTCCGGCAACAGAAAGGTAATTTGACTGAGAATGTGACTATCAAGTCAGTCAAGCACTGTTCCTTGCTTACACAAAATTTGACCAAAAAATGTAAGATGTATTTGAGTTGTAGTTAAGTTATAGTAGCGCGTGACAGACCGCAGAGTGGTGTCACTATGCACTCTTGCAGAGTTGGTCCAGGTCGCGTGGCACAATCCCATAACTTAGGCAAAACAAAAAAACAAGTTTGTTTCTGGCTACCCGCGCGCGTTTTTGTTAAGTTACATATTTCCCGCATTATTTTTTTTTTT
>JXSR01S017526.1:66258-80132 GCA_000969725.1 Ophiothrix spiculata
GAGTAGAGCATCGTCAGCTTTCTCACAGCATTCCAGTTCTTCCTCAGCCAGTATGTCCCAATCACAGACAGAATCATCAGGTAAGGTCTTAGTAGTAGGTTACCTCGGTGTCAGTGACGCCAGCCAGAGTAGAGCATCGTCAGCTTTCTCACAGCATTCCAGTTCTTCCTCCGCTAGTATGTCCCAATCACAGACAGAATCATCAGGTAAGATCTTAGTAGCAGGTTACCTCGGTATCAGTGACGCCAGCCAGAGTAGAGCATCGTCAGCTTTCTCACAGCATTCCAGTTCTTCCTCAGCCAGTATATCACAATCACAGACAGAATGATCAGGTAAGGTTTTAGTAGCAGGTTACCTCGGTATCAGTGATGCTAGCCAGAGTAGAGCATCGTCAGCTTTCTCACAGCATTCCAGTTCTTCCTCCGCTAGTATGTCCCAATCACAGACAGAATCATCAGGTAAGGTTTTAGTAGCAGGTTACCTTGGTATCAGTGATGCTAGCCAGAGTAGAGCATCATCAGCTTTCTCACAGCATTCCAGTTCTTCCTCAGCCAGTATGTCACAATCACAGACAGAATCATCAGGTAAGGTCTTAGTAGCAGGTTACCTCAGTGTCAGTGACGCCAACCAGAGAAGAGCATCATCAGCATAACAACACTGATAACAGCCTACACTGCCAGTGCCAAAATGTTGTATTTTGTTAGCAGTTGTTATACCATTTAAAAAAATTGCCAATTAAAGACAGTGGTAGCATTGGCTGCATTATATTTTACAACCAACCTGATTAGCCCAATAACAAGTTTTGTACCTTTAGTAAGCTCTGACTTGTACCGGATTATATATTGATTTCAATACGAAGCCAATTCTCTGATTGGCTTTAATTATCAATATAGCCTTTATTATTATATTCATGGAAATACCAAAATTGCAAGTAACCAATAAAATCTCAATATGCTATATCCTTTTTGTTTATCCGTTTGCTTTTCTACAGTGTCTGGTGAAAGACCGAGAGCTGGGTCTGCATTGGCTAGTTCTAATGGTGGTATACCATTGTGGTCTAAAGCTTACAGTGATGCAGGGTCACATTCACAATCAGCTGCTAGCGTTGCAGTACGGAAACGAACAGCGAATGGAAGGACCTCGGTGGTAAGTAACATAACCTATCTGGTGGGAATACCATTATGGTTTAAAGCTTACAGGGATACAGGGTTGCACTCACAGTCAGCTGCGTTGCAGTACGGAAAAGAACAGCATCAGCTAAGCTTAGAGTGATGCAGGGTCAAACTTATGCCCATGATATACTTACGAGATGAAGCTAGGGTATGGTTTGATTTTAGAGGCTACGAAGACGCTAACAAGACGCTAGCAAGTTAAAATATTTTCAGCTTTAACATCTTCTTTAGTGTCTAGATAGATGCTAGCTGCATTTTGTAAGTATATCATAGGCATCACAGTCAGCTGCTAGCATTGAAGTCAGGAAACGAACAGCAGGAAGGACCTCAGTGACAAGTGACATACTTCCTATCTCGCTGGCTTTAGCCAAGGGGCATCCGTGTCTGTGTATTGATCCAAAAAATTTTAAACTAACTTTTTACCTATTTTTGGCAATATTTCAAAAACTAAAAAAAAAAAATCAAAAATTTGAGAAATGCGCTCCTAGATATTGCTTTCTAGATTCTAAAGAGTAAAATAGTTTCGAAATTTCACCAAGCAAAATTAAGGTCCAAAAATGACCTCACCATCATGTTCAGTATGCAAATCCGCTTCTAGAAATATATACTTTTATTAGGATTTGATCATCCATTGCTGAGTTACAGAGCAAAAACCATTTCTGAAAACAAAGGGTTGACAGGGCCTTTAAGTATTCTTAAAATGCCCTTGGACATGGAACTATCTGCTAAATGCCTCGAGTCCCAATGAAGTAACCTGAACCTCAATTATCTCACATTTAAACCATCATAGCCAGGATACTTGGGCCACATTGGTCAGTAACCGTTGGTACAATGTACTGAGGCCGCGTTGTAACATTGTCAGAGATACAATACCACTTTTCAGGTTTCAACCTGAAATCAGTTTTTTTGAAGCTCAAACCATGATTTCAGGTTGTTTTATGATCTAAAATTTACATATTTTCATATATTTTTAGCCCTTTTTGGAGAATATTTCAAGAATTGATGGCTTTTTCAGTATTTTTTCAATGAAATCAGTGGCATCTCTGCATTGTGCTAAGCCGCGTAAATTACAATTCAGCTAATTTATAGCGGACTATAAGTCCCCAAATTTTTTGAATGTATGCCTTTGATGTGACTTACACCGGTGATTTTGATTTGAATTGTAATACAGGAGCAAGCTTCTTATGAAAGGAGGAAAAGTGCAGCCCAGATGGCAGCAGCTGGCATTGTGCCAAAACCAATCGACCAACTAGTCAACAAGTAAGTAGACATATAGAGAAGAGAAAATTGTGCTGTTAAGTATATCAATGGTTAGAAACAACTGTTTACATACTGTATCCATTCTTCCAATTCACCTCTTTGCCATCTTACAAACGCTTTAAATTTATGCATACCCTCACTTCCAATGAGTTGGGGGTTTTAAGTAGAGACATCCTGCACAAGTAATTCTTCACATAATTGCTACGCTAAGCTGCACACAAAGCATGTGTGCGTGTTTTCAATATTTTCACATTATGATAAGGCGATACATGTTTCATTCGCAAAAACCAGAATATCCCCAATTTGATCCCCATGCTGGAGTATAAATTGTAGTGTGTTCAGGATCTCCGCTCTAAATTTACCAAAATGTAATTGTGTCGTGGAAAGTCTGTCATGGGCATAAGAAAGAAAATGTCTTATAATGAAGAATTGGAAAATAACTAGTAGACTAGATTTAATATCCACACGAGGAGAAAATCTATGCAGAGTTTTCTGCATTACTAATAATTTATCCATGGTTTTGTCCCTGTAAAGAAAACATGCAAGCCTAACAATACTCACTCATAAATATGGACAATAATACAGAGATTGTAAGCACAGAATCTTTTCCAGCTTTTAAAAATTTTATAATGTTACACCTTTTCAGGCCACCTGGAACTGTACCAACCACCGAAGTTAAAGATCTTGATGGTAATATCATCCGCCCTCGAACTGGTCCAGCAAACATTGTTGCCTGTAGCCCCGACTCCAGTTTGGCATCTGCCAGGAGTGGGTCAAGTCTTACCAATATATCAGATGCCAGAGGGATGTCGGTGTCACCCGCAAGCTCAAGGGGAAAAGAGGAGGATGATAAGTTGCTGGAAGGATTTGAAGAGGAGCCTAAATCTGCATCACAAATATCCTTCTAATGTGTTTGGACTCTGTTGGAGATTATTATGGGTTTATTATAAGATTACTTGTATACAGAGAATATTGTTTCTCCTGTATGGAACAAAATGTGATAACAATTACATTGCACTACCTTTCCATTCATATAGCCATCATTTGGAACTGTCAGAGTTTGTATTAGACCTCTGCATTGTTCCTTACTCCATCAAAAAAAATTCAGAAAAGTACATTGGTCCCATACAAACTCCTGATGTTTTAGGTAATAACCAGAAAAGATGATTTGCAGTTATCAGTTGCTATTTGACATCATCTTGATTTCATACAAGGAGCCCTATGAGATTTAAAACATAGAAATGTGTGCGTAGCTGAATAGTGGCAGACTGATACTTTCATGTTGCCATGGCAAATATATTTGAGCAGCCTTTTTAGACAATGGCAGCGACAACTGACCTGTGAGATTCAAAAGGTAGACCCATGTTTTCAGAAAAAAGAGGTTTCAATTTTTTTTCAGTGTAGCTTTTGAAAACCAACAAGTTATTCAAAGCAAAAAAATGAGCAACCTCCACTTAGTCCTACTTTTTGAGCATCCAGCCTTAAGTTCCTAAAACAAAGCGGCGCATGTGGCGATCGCTATAACACCACCATTAACAGTCCGCCTATGTAGCTGAACATATCGCAACTGCAGCAGATGCATCACATATCAGCATCTATGGCTTATGTGTGAATGAAAGAAGGGCCTCACAGTTCCTACCTATTTAGTGATGATCCCACGTATTTTAGCGTGTAGCAGGTGTTTATAAAATTGCATAAGTTGGAAACATTTTAACTCGCTAGCATTTAGTTACCATCTGTAAAGCATCTATTCCAAACTACAAATTGCACAATTGCTACGTTTTTTGTGGCATTGCTCAAAGAAGATGAAGAGCCGCTTTAATGGAGAGAATGTAAATATAGATTTCTGTGTAAAAATGTATATAGATTTGTATAATGTAAATAATATGGAAGAAGCTCAGCATTGTATGAACACTGGTTAACATGATTTGTGAGATCATCGTCCGTTAAGTTCTCAACCATAAATGAGAGCTTAATTCAAGAAAAGTTTTTGATCTTAGTGATACCATTGCCTTACTTGACAGATCTGTTTCATAATAGTCTTGTGAAACAGATCTGTAAAATAACTTGTATTATCACAAAAACTACAAACTTGACTAAAATGTAAATATTATGTATATATTATGCCACAGAATGTAAATTGGTAATAATCCAGATGGTCAAAATTTTCAAGCTATTATTATATTGTTGGCACTAAAAGTGTTCACAGTTTTTTTAACTATACAATATGAAGTAAACTTGAGTAAAATTGACATCTATTATTGTTTCAATTAAAATTCAGTAATCCACTGTACCGCAACATCACACGCGCCTGAAAAGAGTTATGAACTTGCATAAAATGCACACGCAATTGTGTTACGCAAGGCTGTAAATTTTTGTGTCTGAGAATTATCTGAAGCAACAACAGTTTCACATTTTTTACTTAATATTTGTTGATGTTGACCAATTTCAGGATAAATCAAATGATAAACAATACCAAGTAAGTCTTTCCGTCCTTTTATACTGATATTTATTGACATAATTTACATCTGTACTTATAGTTATATATAAAATTCCGTCCGTACTGTAATTTATGTACAAAATTCCGTCCTTACTGATATATATGATATAATACATTGTATATATAATTTCTAAAATAGTATAATTCTGTATGAATTAAAATTTAAGCTGCAGTCCAACAATGACTGTTTCAGAAATAGATTCATCTTTTTTCAAATGTGTTAAGGTCATTAGAATAATGATAAATTATCATCTGCACACCTGCCAGCTCCCCTTGGGGCACTCAAGTATAATGCTGCCGGTATAGCGTGGCCAAGGAAAAGGTGGATTAGGGTTGTTTATGTAGACAGAAGGGCAAAGTGAATCAGGTGACACTGTTTAGGGTATCAAAAGCAGCCATTTTCAAGAAATAGGGTACTTTTTCAAACCCTAGTGTTAAAACGGTAACTGTAAAATAACCCATTTGGGGTGTGAATAGGGGAAAGAGTGTATATTTTGGCTTCAGAAAAAAAATCACCCTTTTGGGGGTGTTTTAAAAAAGTGTGGTCATGCTTTGCCTGCAGCATTATACTTGAGAAACTATCCATCTTTTTGAGCTGATTAAAGTAAAACAGCTCCTGTTCTCTTTCTTGAATGTGATGCACCGTACAATCCAACCATAGGTTTACAGCAGAGATCACAGACTTCATACACCGGCTCGTGTTATGGCATCGTCAGCCTTGGAGCTCAATGTGGGTTATTCGGTTCCACTCGGTTCCCGCCAAAATCAACTCCGGGTGCCAAGGTTTTGTTGCGCTTAGAGACAAACCATGCAAATAATAATTTATGCTTATGATATGCCAGCCTGCACACAAAGTGTGTGGGGGTGTTTTCAATATTCATGCATTATGACAAGATGCGATGCATCATCCGCAAAAACCTGAATACCCCCTATTGATCTCCACTGTAAATCTATGAATCCAATACCATCAGCTTTCAATCCAGCCTGTTGCGATACATTTAGAGACATGACACTTATTCATGAAGTGGCTATCATCAGCCCTATATTGACCATTCCCATAATTGGCATGTTTCTGCTGCTGAGAGATTGGCACTCATAACGAGGCCAAGTATGGTATCACATGATGCGTCTTGACTAATTCTGTAAGTATGGGCCGAACCATAGTCGACCTCCAAACAAAATTTTCCCTACCAAACATTTGGTCGTGACATCACCAAATATTTGCCATCAAATTTAAAGTATGGACGCGTAATAAACATTTGGTCCAATGTATATGGCAATTCAATAACATGTGCAATCTAGCGCGAAATTTTATTTGGTCTCAACTCGGTGTTGAAGTTATTTTGTTTGGAGTCACTCGTCATTTTGACGTCACAACCAAATATTTGGTAGCGAAAATTTTGTTTAGAGGCCGACTATGGTTTCGGCCTATCTGTATGTCAATCAGTCATGATGCATCACGGGATACCATACATTGCCTCTTTACCATATCCGAGATCTCTCGGAGGGGGAAATACTCCAATTATAGGAATTGACTATAGGTTCACCCAATATGATTTTTTGTTTTGTTTTGTAGGTAGTGTCTGTGAACTTGTACTAAATGTCTAAAGTTCTTTTTGAATTAAAAATATTAAAAGTTTGCTGGTCTGTTTCTGTTAGGATTCAAAACTATAACTTTTACTTCATAGAAGCTGATTATATATAGTTTTGTTCTTGCAGATTATACAATAAATTGCACTTTTAGTGCTAAAATTGGCTTGGGTAATAAAACATGAAAATTGAGTTATCATCAGAAACCTGAGTTTCTGTCACCTTCTCTGTCCAAGGTTTGGAGAAAAATAATGTATTTATTGTTGTTGGATTTAATTCGTGAACGCGTACTCAGAGCCTTGTGTGTACACGCGAACTAAACAACCTTGAAAATATACGCTTGCGTCAGGGACCACTGCGTACTTGCTATAAACACGCGTTCACGAATTAAATCCAACAACTATAGTCATGTTCATGAAAGTCCACTCTCTTTTCAAGAAAGCTTCACCGAGTTCTTTGATATTTCATGTATGTTGCCTTCAGAACTATTTCCTTGCTTTCCTGTCTTATATTTTATAACTCATTTTATACTCGCATGTTCTTATGGACATGCTGAGTTATAAAACCTATTTTACTGCAAGTCTGATGATGCCTAGTTTTCATCCAATTGAACTTAAACTATTCAATATCTTCAAAGTCTTTGTCCATCTAAAATACAATTCTTAGCTAATTCGTATCACAGCACCATTGGCAAACACTTGTTCATGTAAAAGCCCAAACATTTTGTTGTTCAAACTATGCTACACAGTCTACTCTTTATGAACTTTGAACCTCCTGAATTTCCATTACTTTTGCTATTGACAGCCTGTGCCGCTGCAATGACAGCCCGTGCCGCTGCTTCAGGATCTCCAATCTGTACAGCTTTAGCTGCTTGTGCTGATGCTGTAGCTGCCGCCTCTGCATGAGGGCCTGTCATTTCTAAAGATATATACTGAGCCATTGCTCCTGCAAGAATGGTTGCTACAAAGGCAGCTGCTACCTGCACAGAGAAAAGAGACAATTGAATAGTTTTGTTTTAAAGGGACTAGCCTAGATTTAACTCTGGATATAGTCACACCACCATCAGAGAATGATATATTGCTAACTATTTGAATAGTTTTATTTTAAAAGGACTAGCATAGATTCTACTTAGAATTACAATCTTACTGTGAATAATGCTTAAATTAAAAATGCAGTGAAATCCAAAAAAGTGAAAAAATCTAAAAAGAAATGGCTCAAATTGAAAGAGAATTAATTTGAAATATATCATTCTCTGATGGTGGTGTGACTATATCCAGTGTTTTATAACTCCTGAATGTGCATGTCAGAACTTCAGATGCACTTTTCAGTAACAAGATCACACAATATATATTAAGAGAAGAAACAATTTTATCAAAAATATCTCTTTGCCTATTACAGGTGTAGAAACCAGATATTTATCAGGTTTGAAACTAGAAACACTGTTTTCACACCATTTGTTTTCTCCAGAGAAAAAATTAAAGTTGATAAAGAATGGCAATTTTCCACAAATTTAAAGGTGAAAACTACTCATGGGTTATATTACTATAAACATTTTCGATTGATTCACGTGAAAAAAATAATAGATAAAAATGCAGTGGGGGAGAATCTAGGCCAGTCCCTTTAAGTAAGCATGCTGTTTTATTGTTGGAAGACCAAAACATGATATACATTTTACAAATTTTCAAATATATATGAAATAATCAGAGAATTTTTTTTTTCTGATTTCCAACAGTTTGTTCAGTTCTCTGTACAATTTATAGTGGTACATGTAGTGAATATTTTAAGACAATTTCAGGGTTTTGTCAGCTCATGTTCTTCTGCCTTTTGTCATGAAGGCGTAGCAATATGCTCTAAAACTAATAATTGGGAATTGAGATTTAGGAATCTGAATTATTTGCTGATCAGAAATGTACTATTTTATAACAAGACATTAGCTTGCATATGCCTCTCTTGACCACGATGTCAAAAGGGATGCTGCCATTATTTCTTTAATGCGGAAAAGTAATATACTTGTTGTGAAGGAGCTATGGTATTGGAAGAGCTTGTCAACCCCACACTCTGCTTTAGGCATATTAACATAACCTTTGATACAAAAGTTTATTTTGTCCCTTTCTTGTCCCTACAAATGTTTCATAACAGAGGAGGCTTAGACAACACCAGCTGAGTATGGCAGCTCTTACCTTTTTAGCTTCTTTGATTTGTTGTTCCTCTGTAATCTCTGGGCCAAGATTCCATTTGATTTCTTTCTTCTTTGCATTTACTTTGTCCTTCGATGGAGGTGATGTAAGCTTGCTATTCTCTCTGTTTTGAGGTACCTTAGGCGATACTATGTGACTATTCTCTGACCCTTCTGTTACTGGTTCTTGACCCTGTGTGGTATCTGTTGTTGGGATGTGGTCAGATAGTGGCAATGGTTGTTGTGACAGCCATGTTAACCAGTCTGTTAGGCTCATGTCAGATTCACCTGTGTGCACAGTTCCAAATGTTAGCTATCCAAAAATATCATATTACTTGAATTATATGAATTTGAGTACCATGCTCACCATCTGTTTTTAAGTCTTTGTTAAAAACTGAGGCGCTTGTTTTGGGCTGAAGAACTTTTCTGAGGGAGCCTAGATTCCCGCAAAAAAAGTAGCGGGTTCCAAAAAAACAACAACATTTGAACAATAAACAAATAAGATGATAGTGAAAAGCTTCAGTTGTCATTAATGCTGCCATTATTCTCAAGAATGCCTACTATTTTGACCATACTAATGACAAAATTGAACAGAAGTTCTATTTTTAAATTGATTGTAACTGGAAAGCAGTAAAGAGACCTAACTTGTTTTCAGTTATCATACATTGTAGAACCTTTGGTGTAATATTTTTAATATTCATTCATGTTCAAAGTACAGGCTAATCAGTCAAATGTACCTGTTAGTGGAAGTAGTGAGTTGAGCTTGACCATGTACTGCGTGTCATCCCCTGTCTGTACATCTAATGTTTTCTCTCCTTGGGATAATGTATGGAGACATTGTAGCAATGATACAGCTAGGCCATCCACTGGTGTAACATTACTGCTAGTATAATGTACTGTACTTGGTAACAAAGACACCTGTTGAGAAAAGTGAATATTATAAGTTTAATGATAATAACCTTACATATTTCATTGTTGGTTTCATTCAATTTTTCAGAACATATATATATGTTGCAACTTTAGACATAGTTAATGTAACGTGTACAGGAAATCCTAACTAGTCAGGTCATAACTATGATAATAAAACTTATGTTATTTTAATAACTTGTATTTTCACCCCATTTTTGACATTTTAGTATATTTAAAGCACTTTTCATACCTTCATAAACTTTTACTAGGGCTTTTATTAAACATCTGCCACTTCGCTTTTGATTTGATTTGCCATGACTGTCATACCTCTAACTTGGTTGTTTAGAAATTTAAGTTTTGTTCTGCTGTGAATATATACCTTGTAATACAGTCCAGGCCAGTGTCTTGTTAAGTACTGCTGAACACCCAACAAGAAATGGCTTAGTGCTATCCATATCATTTCGGTTGCTTTATCCTCTCCTTCTTCGTCAGTCGTAATACGGCCTGTCAAGTCTATATGTGATGACTTGTTTTCTGTACTTATGTGGATATATACCTGTGAAAAATAGCATCTTTAGTTAAATCCATCTTATTTTCTTGATCCTTTTATGTTCATAGAAAAACTGAAAGAGCTTAGGGATTTTGCTAGGGAAGGAGGTAGCTCTCATATATCTAATTAAGTTGTGACTATTGTGCATATCAACTATCTAAGACAACCTTGATCTTTGGGATTATGGACTTGGTCACAAAAAATCCTTGTTTTTGTTTTTAAGGCTGGTTTCAGGTATATAATTCAAAGTGACCCCTCCTGGGGTGTTTTCTCGTGAGCTGACTGAAAATATTACTGTTGATATCAATACATATTTCAATATATTCTTTATAGCTCACCCAAAGCCATTAAGTGTTAGATGTGACTCTTTATCATAATAGTATTATATTTGGGAATTTGATTCAATCAGTTTTGATTAGCTTGAAAATTACTTAAAAGCAAATTTTTTGTATTTTATTTTATTTTTTTGGCAGTTGTGAAAACAAACTATTCAAATTTTTGAAAACCATTACTAGATCTTTTCCATTTGGATGAAATTTTTCTTGATTAACAATAATTGTATATCTTATCTTTGTTTAAAAATTCAAGACATTTTATTTGTGATTTTCTCCAAAATGCAACTGAATGATGTTTTACTTTTTAAATCGAATTGTTTTTTTTTAAAGTTATGACAAAACAATTTTTAAAAGATTTTTGGGGAATTATAAGGTTCTTAATGCTTACCTGACCCATCTTCATTAGTAGCCCACTGATCCAGTAGTGTTGATATACAGCTTGGTGTGGACAATGGTTATAGCAGTAAGCTAACAGTCTGGATGTCATACCTACTGGAAGCTCAACTCCAAGGAATTCATAGCGCCAAGTTACTTGAATGTCACCTTCAAAGGGCTTTGGTGTCCAGTTCAGTGACTTAAAGAAAAAAATTAAATGATTTATTTTTTTTGACTGTTTAAATTATTGCATGCATATTTAATGTATGGACAATATTTTTTTTAATTCTTATACAATTTTTGTTTTCAATACAAGGTTTCATTTACATAAAAAATGCAATGTCTGTCTATTGTCTACTACTAGTAATTGATAACTGGGAAGTTGTTTTAAACCAATCAGAACAAATGATCAAAATCACATGATATGAATACATTTGGCAAAAGACCACTTTCGTATGTCCCATAATGCATCTTGAAAGTACTCCAAATTGAGCAGTCGACCACATTTTAATAATTAACTTATAAATCAGGGATGTAACTTTTCAGGAAATTTCCTGAATTCAGGAAATTTACACAAAAAGTATTTTCAGGAAATTAAACCAAGTACAAAAGAATAACTGGTCAGTTTGAATCACATTTTTACGCATTTCAGGAAATTTGATTGTTCATGTGTTACATCTCTGTATAAGGCAAAAACAAATTTGTTTCCTGTAGGTAGACAAAAAACCTAAATGGGTGACTCCAAAGTAACATTTGTGACCGAAAAATTGGAAAATTTCACTTTTAAATGGCCACAGAATCTAGCATAAACATTATATCAACGAGTTTGTTGTTGATAATGGTGCTCACTGGTGGGATCAAGACATGCAGGTGTTTAAAGATTAAAATAATTTCCAAAATACTGAATAAAGTTCATGTAACGTTCGGTAACGTTTGTGACCTCGCACGGAAATATTTTTTTGCTCCAAATGACTTCAAAGTAAAATTTCTCTGACATGTTATCGAATTTTTTATTGCGCTTTTCACAGATGATTGGTAACATATTTATAAATAGTTCATTAAAGTGGTAGAGAATTTTATCTTCAGGATTTCTTTAAATGCAATGTTTTGTTTGGTAACGTCTGGTAACGTTTGTGACATTTTTGAATGAAAACATGCGCTGATTCATGCACGGGTAGAAAAAATTCAAAATTTCTGATTAGAAAATACTTTTCACATACCGAGTAACAAACGTATGACTGAAAAAACTGCTCATATGGTCGAATAAAAAAGCTGATTTTATGCTTGAAATCAAAAAAGGTTTAGTTTTCACTGGAATGAGCCAAATGCGAAATGCGGTTTTTTATTTTATTCTGTTTTCATTTTTTGTATTGTTTCAAGAGGTGCTAAGGCAAATTTTAATTGGAAATCCGCATGGGTGATGATTTTTTCAGTAAGAAACCTGTCCGGTTTCAAGTTTTTGTTGAAAAGAAAACACTTCTTTAGTAAATATTTTGCAATTTTCCCTGTTCTTTTATGAAATTGGCTATTTCAAAATGACAAAAGTTTGATCATCATAGTTATGACCTGGCTATTTTCGTTTTCTTAAATACCAAATAAAAAAAGGAAATGCGCAAATATATGAAGCCAAAACGAAATGCGCACGGCGCACGGGAAACAAACTTGTTTTTTGTTTTTACCTAATATGGTTTGATATTTTTGTGGTACTTTCAAGATGCATTATGGGACATACGAAAGTGGTCTATTCTATATACGTGACATAATCAAGGGAAATGAGTTGCATGTCAGTAATTTTAAATTACATGTATTATTTTTTATTACAACCTAATTGTGCATTAAAAATTGTACATTTTGCCCCTTCAGAATTAAGGACCCTAGAGCCAGAAGGGGGTTAAGTCACATTGAGTAAAAACTGAGAAAAATGGCACAAACTTCATATCATGTGTGTTGTCTTGAATGGTATTGGTGTATCTCGCAGTGACTCTTACACATGCTCTGATCATCAAATTACTACAAAACTTGTACAGAATGTAGAAATGAGAATTCTGTAGCAGGAAATTGACACAACTCATTTTCAAGATTTTGTGACTTAACCCCTTTTAGTTCTAGGGTCCTCAATTGGTCATCTGATTCAAGAGATAGGGCAACTTCTTCTGGGTAATTCTGTGACCTTAAAAAACAATGAAAACCAAGAGAATTTTCTGCCTTTATTGATCTGTATCTCAAAATCAATACTTCCGAAATCCTTCCCAAACTCATTCCCCTTGATCATATTGCTTAAGAGTCAAGATCTGTGATTTAGAAAAGGGTCTTATTTTTGTTTTTATATTGATTTATACTCATTCAGTATGATCAAATGATAATAGAAAAACAAAATAATTTCATTTTCTTAAAATAAATGGAATTAAGTGATTTTTCCAAATATGATCATTCTGTTGGGGTCTTCAGTTAAAATTAAAACATTTGTGAAAGATATCAATAGTAATACTTACCGGTCTCATTTTTGTTTTTATATTGATTTATACTGATTCAGTATGATCAAATGATAATATTCATTTTCTTAATATAAATGGAATTAAGTGATTTTTCCAAATATGATCATTCTGTTGGGGTCTTCAGTTAAAATTAAAACATTTGTGAAAGATATCAATAGCAATATTTACCGGTCCTTGTTCCTTGAGAAGCTGGAGTAATGGCAATCTGTATTGCAGTTGTGTGGACAAGTGGCTGTAGTGAGGCATTGTGAGGCAATGGTAATCCGGTTCACTTGAAACAGGCATTAACTCTCGAACAAGAATTCCCTCAGAGCAGAGAAAGTCTATTACAAGCCTGGTTTGATCTTCAGAGAGATTCAAGCTCTGGAGAAATTGAAGAACAGGTCAAAGTGAATTGGTTAATCATGTTATGTGAAACTGAATTATTTGTTTTTG
This sequence comes from Ophiothrix spiculata, assembly GCA_000969725.1. Lineage (NCBI taxonomy): Eukaryota > Metazoa > Echinodermata > Ophiuroidea > Amphilepidida > Ophiotrichidae > Ophiothrix > Ophiothrix spiculata. The sequence goes on from JXSR01S017526.1 coordinate 80,056, forward strand.
TTGATTAATTAATTGTCTAATTAGTGAAACTTAATTATTGAGATCTTTGATTGCCACAGAAAGGGACTTTTTCTGAG
>JXSR01S017528.1:11578-27871 GCA_000969725.1 Ophiothrix spiculata
TCAAATTTTCATGAATATATTTCGCACAAAAAACACTTCTCACCTCACTTATTTTGCATTGTACCATTTATCTCAAGATCTGGAGGTCATACTTACATGTTAAATACTATAAAAAAAATTAAAAAACCGACCGTCCGATCCTCCCGTTTTTTGGCCTGTGAGGGCAACACAACAATTTTTTTTTTTTGGCCTAATGTCGGGAATATCCATATTGAAAATATTTGCTCTTTGTAAATTCATTAAGATTATATTCCTTTTTGTAAACAGTTTCATAAATATTACGTTAATAATCTGGGTTTTTATACCAGCATCACTTCAACTGCTTTCAAACAAGGTATAGAAAATTATGAATATTTGACCACTGGTTTGGGTTAAATGTTATGTCTGTGTCACTTGTAAAGGTGGTGTAACTATTTTCAGGCTATGCCTTTTGTTACACTTCCTCCATCCTTGTTTTTGTACATAGGCCCTACTTATGTTCCATTTGATTTGTATTTATATGTTTTATGATGGAAAATAAAATGAATCTGAATCCGAATCTATATCCACCTTATACACCCCAAAATAGTGACTAATTAATGTGGACTACCTTTGAATTAAAGTATCCAATTCTAAAACATAAGCTATTACACTATGGTGTGTTTAGTGTCCAGCGATTTAACCACTGCAACATCGCTTGACATCTACTAATACGCTCTTTACATGAACTACTTGAGCTACGCTTCAAAACCTAAAGATCACATATCTGTTGACGTTGAGTGATGTTGCAGTGATTAAATCTCTTGAGTGCACCACAGCTCAAAGGTGGTCATTAAATGCACCTTCTCAGCATATTTAAGGAGAGCAAAATAATAACATACAAATTTGAAATTTGAATTAAAGTGCTGAAACCCTAAAAGTGAAAGTACATATTGGTATCTATCTTTACCTCTGCAATCAGACCCATAGTGATTGTCACAGCATCTTGGTGTAATATGCTGCCTCACACATTCCTGAGAACAACCATCCTCCCAGTGCAACCAACCAATTGCATAGCGGCAGTTAGCAATAGGACTTCCCTGCAAGGTAACAACAGAAGAGTTATACCAACTATAACAAATACTTAATTTTAAGAACACCTGGGTTTCTTCTGATCAAGACACAAAGTTTAGATGCAGTAGGTTTGAAGGGCGGTCATTAGTCGACAGCTTGGTTAGATATGTCACTCATCTTATTAATTATTAAAACATAATAGATACAACAGTTTAGGACTGTTGTTTTACATAGTGATATAATCCCTCTACTAGGCCATGCTCCTTTTGTGGATGGAGGTTTTTTCCACACAAACTCAATTTCTTATAGAAGACTTACCCTTGGAACAAAACCAACAGGACAAGTGAAAGGTGATATGCAGCTCTTGCATGCCGTCTGTTCAGAAATAAAATACAGATGACATAGTTTAAGCAAGTTATCAATTAGGCTCACTCATGTGGACTTAGTTTAGTAACACTCATTTTTAGTTACATGATCCAGATAAACACAATGTAATGAAACATTTGAAAGTGTTAACAAATATTTTTGGGGTTCAAATGTGTTCCCAACTACGAGAAGATGAGACAATTAATCTTGATATAAATTTTATATCAAAATCATAATTTACAAATAAATGTTGATGTAAACCAACTATTACAAATTGAAGAGACTGTGATATTGCCATACCCAATTCAGCTAGATGGAGATTCCACTAGTCTATGCCTTTTAAATTAACAAACCAATAAAGTTCTAAAACAAAATTGGTATTTTTGACCATTTAAATCAACTTGGCTTAGGACTGACAACATAAATAATACAAGGTGATTCAAGTATATTTACCTCTGTAGTCTCTAGTGATATGTCATCGCATCTGCCTCCTATACTGGGTGGTTCCAAGACTCGATCTATGCCATAGAATACACCTTCTTGGAAACGGTGCTCAAAAACCTCTATCCGACTGGCATCATTGATGTAAATACCACCCTGGGATCAATAGAATCAAGAAAAAATACGCTCAAATATCATCAGAGTACAATGCACATTGTGGTATAGCTGAAGGCAGACCTACATCAAACTCAGCACAATGATCTAAAATAACTAGCATTGCACTATGTGCGCGATGAAACAATCAATACTTCAGCCAGGCATTTTAGCAAGAAGGAAAACTGTGAAATGGTGAGATATTTTTAATCTTGTTGTGGTTTATTCTGAATAGCACATGTCTCACATGATTTTGGAAGCAAAATATTTTGAAAATTTGCTAGAACCAATAAAAATATCCAAAAGCCTGCATTTTCTCCATAGTGTTGAATGGGAAGTTGGCAATTGTTTTTACCATGCTATATTGGACAAAGGTCCATGATGTAAAAAAGATGCCAGGATGTCTGCTCCTGCCTACATAATCTACATATTGTTTTTACTCAAATTAACCCATATAACCCATCTCAAATTCTGATCGAATTACTTACTAGGTCTAAATGACACCCAATACTGATCTGAGAGCCTTGAAGTGTCGTAAAACGTTGCCCACCAGGACTGGCAGCAAAATCTGACACGTGAAGCTGAAAATCAATAGAGGATTACAATTACAATGAATATACTTTCAAATAAAATAAGAATATTTCATATGGTTTAATTCTTTCAGCATAGACCTATAAAAATTTGAACCCCATTGCAGACCTGTAAACCTCTGAAGAGGGACAAATGAGAGAAGTTAAAAATGAGGGACATTTCTATAGAAAGAATTTGAAAAAGAGGGACACTTAGGAAAACTCTCATATTTTTCCTCCAGAATGTGGGACTGTTCCCTCAAAAAGAGTGACAGTTGGCAGATCTGCCATTGTAATGGGATGTAGTCTGAAATTCAGTATATGTAATTTGGCAAAATTCAAAAATAAAAGCAATTTTCTTTACTCATTGCAGTCTTGAAGATGCTCCATAATAATTTCTTTAACACCACAAAATATTGCAGTTCATGCAACAGTTGATACTACTCACCATCATGGCAGGCACAAAGTGATACTGAACCAATTCTTTCAACATCCTCATATTGATCTCATCCAGAAGTTGCTCCAATCTACCAGGGGGAAGTAAAGCAAATGCTGCATCACTGGGCACAAACAGAGTAGCTGGTATACTGAACATGCTGTTGAATTCGGCATCCACGCCTGCTTTCTGCATAAGTTCAACAAATATGTTGTAGCTTCCATTCCTGGCCAATTCTTCAAATGTGGGAACCTGTAAGGAAATATAAAATAAAATGTTTTATTGTATTGATAAAGACCCAATGATTTCCTTGAATAAAAGTCAAAACTTCCCCTGCTTAAGATTTACTAGAGCATTTCATTCAGAGAATCCCATAAACAGAGAATCTTGATATGGGCGGCAAGTCAAACGCTTTCTTAGCCTTGATGTTTGCAGACTTAAAGGCAACTCTGGTACCCAACATCGTATACAGCCTCCTTCATTTACACGGAATAAAGCGCATTTCAAAGTTGTTGCCTTTATTCGCTTTCTGTATTTTATCCCTCCATTTCTGTGAAGACATGCAAAGCATTACGGCTAATGGTCAGTCCCTATCCAAAATATCTTAATAGTCAAAATGTGACTTACATAACATGTTATTGCAAATTATTTTTAAAAACTGTCAAAAATATGGTTTTCGTAAGACAAGTTCCATGTGGAAGTGGAATAACTTATATTTATTGAAGATACTGGAAAGCTATTTCGTCCCTAAGCCACCTCATACTGCAAATGCCAATATTTTTTGTGCTCAGTAATTTTCGCGCACGGCCAATTTTAGACTATTTCGTGCATTTTTATTTTCGCGCACATTGTGAACATTGGCCGAGTATGAAATTTCCTTTGTAACAAATACACATGAATTTTCGTGGTGCGTTTATTTTCGCGCTACCCCAATTTTGCGCGAAAAGTAATGTAGCGCGAAAAATTCCACTTATACAGTACCTGTTCTACTGGTCTCCAGAATGAGGCTCTAGGCATCAGCAGCTTGTTGATGCCATGGATTATACCATTAGTACTCGCCATATCAGCATGGACTACAGATGTATCTAAATTGACTCGTACGCCTTTTTCCTGGAAAGTCAATAACAAAGTCACTTATCATTTGGATATACAAAATGAAGGAAAAGTATTCAGTTCATTGCCATCTAAAATGTAAATGCAAATACACTGATTTTGAAAGTTCAAACAAGTTCTATGTAGGAAAGAAGGAAACAGAAATTTTAATTTATTACAAAAAACTGATTTCATCCTCTTTGTTACCTTATTGTCCACCATAAAACAAGGAGGGCTTATACTCCAGCTACCATATTGGTGCAAATTTGAAGTTGGAAATTCATTCAGGTCTACAATTATAGTTAACCTTAGATATTCTGATTAATGAAGCCAACATTACATGCCCAATTCATGTTTTCAAAATGACTTGGAGTAAAAGCTTCTCAAATACTGTCCATCTAATTGATATATGATTTATATATTTCTGCAAAATGGCTGATATGATGAACTTACCCGATTATGAAGTATTTCTACTGTCTGTCCTGCTAGGGTATTCCATGATGCCCTGGTTGTCAGCGTGGCAACATCTAGAGCTTGACAGGTTATAATATGATGCAGTAGGGTTTGGAACAGAGTATCACTAGAAATCTACAACAACAAAAAGAAAGAAAGCATGAAAACTTATTTCCATATAATATTTATTATTACAAATTTGACACCACTTGCATGAGTGTCACATGATTGCTTCTAACAAAGACAATTGTGTCCAAGTTTCATGACAATCCGATAAAGTATATATATGGAAACTGTGATCAATTTTATTTGGGCTTGACAATGTTGACTAAAGACACAAATGCACATCCCCATCCACACACAAGCAAATTAAACCTTATGTATATGCGTGTATCTTTCAGACGGCACAACAGAAAACACAATCAAATAAGTAATACAAGATGCAAGACGACACTGTCGTTTCCATCCTCGCTTATGAAGACCAAATTGAATTCTTTTAATAATCTCTATGAATTATGCTGGTTGCCTTCTTGGGAGACACTAGTTCAAACACTTTTTATACATGGTAAAGACCATGTGAATGGTAAAATTAAAATACTAGCTTAATATGGTAAACTACAGTTCTACCATGTAAATACTGCAGTGATGGCATATAAGATTAATCCATATATCACCATCAAAATCATTACCAGTGCCAAAGCAATGCCATAAGGAGATTTATTTGTTGACCATGTATCAAATACAGGACATCATTACCAACCTGGTCTTGAGTTATCTCCTCCATGGCTTCGTTAGTTGGAGCAAACAGTGTAAATGGACCATGCATGGCTAATAACAATCTCAATCGTTCCTGTACAAAATAAATAACATTCCATTAATTGTATGAAATTACTTTCAAAATATCTTGTGACATTTTGCAAGTATAAATCTTTGAAGACCTTAAAATTCAATGTTAGGGAAAATGGATATTTGATATTTTATAACTAGGGTTGATCTGGACTGCGAGATGTTGAAATCCTCATTTTGCCAATGGAACATATAAGGTATCTTGTGTGATTTAATGTGTTATGGTCACATGGAATCTGATTCAATCATGACTGGCCCATTGTCTGAAGGTGACATTGGGGCAAACTACACAAGAGCTCGGAATGTACATCATGTACATTCCTGGAGTAGAGATGTGTCTGCACGATGACGCGTCAACCAGATGTGGATTCATGCTGCGTAATCAACTGCGCGTATTTGTTTGCGCCTATGCGTTATACCTACGCGTACTTCCAAATTGCATGTAAACACGCAAGCACAGAGTTTGAAGGCACACGACCGTATTGAGTTGAATGTACATTCCAGGAATTCACATGGATGTACATTTCTAGCTCTCGTGTAGTTTGCCCCATTGTCTCTTTGCTTATCAAAGTAATGGTGATAACATTATAATATGACATGAGAATATCAGTATATTTTTAGTCAATGAACTCTTCATAAAATGTGTGTGCCCACTAAAAACATCTTAAATCATAACAGGAGTCAATGTTGAGTACAACTTGTTTTGATACTGGTATCAAAAGTAAATATTGTGAAAATTTACCTAAAATTGTAATCTGTAAATGTTGAAATACTTACATCTCCATTCAACATAAATGAGAATTGGCTGAACTCAGATTTCATGTTCAATTCCTGCAAATCAAGAGGAAATTGGAAAGAAATTAATTACACATATCGTAAATTCATACAAAATTTTAATGTTTTATCATTTGCAAAATCCAATAACATTTTTTTGGATATATATATCTAGAGTTCCATTCATTTCCATAAATTTGTTTCCGCTGCCCTGGGGAGAAAACAATCTTACTCGAATCCCGAAAATGACTTATGTAAAGCCGACACAAAATTACTAAATACTCACATGTGATATGTTGAAAAAAGCTTAAAAAGCATCCCATTTGTCGGCCAATTTGGTTATAAAATAATATGGGTTTTTTTTTTCACAACATGTTTTGAGAATTAAAGACTGCAAGATGTTGTGTTATCCATTAATTTTTTATGTTTCTCATCATGTATGTAATTCAAGTGCAGTTCAACCATTTTGTACGGACTTCGACGTCTTGAATTATAATCGACAGAACCAAACAGGAATTCCGCCCGAAATATTTTCGGGAATCCGTATTCAATTATTTTTCCTCCTTTTAAGATCATATCACTTTACAAGCTAAGGTTGTAAACCAAAAATTTAACTGAAACTTAAAACTCACCTCTAACATAGAACCAGTACATTTGAAGCCATCGCCTACATGACCTTCAAAACAATTGCATTCTCTTTGGCCTGCTCCTGTTGAAGTGCAATGAGCCCTGACATCACATCCACCATTATTGTCAAGACATATATTGATAGCTTCACAGGTCTGTCGACCATCGCCTCTATAGCCTGGTAAACACACACATGCACTCTATCAAACAGAAAAAACAGAAGGTGTACTTATAATATATTTACAGGGGAGATACCGGACTTTGTATATCAGCCTATGTAATGGCGTCATTAAAATTCTCGCTAAAATCTACTCCCCAATTTTGGTTACGCGTAGAGAAAAATCCTGTAAATAATACTTTACATGAATGATACACCAACCTGCAAGCAAAGCATGTACATGTTTTCAATTTTCACGCATTATGACAAGATACGATGCATCATCGGCAAAGACCTAAAAAAAACCAATTTTGTCTGCATGCTGGAATAAAAATGGTGCCGAGTCTTGTATCTTCGCTGTAAGTCTATGGTTGCATCACATGAAACTTAGATCTCACATTTTCAGCAGATGTACAATGAAAAACATTATTTCGCATTACACATCTTAAGTAAGTGTATATCTAGGATAACATAACCATGAGGATTTTTTTTTTTTTCAATTTTAAAAGACGGTACATCCGAAATAATCAGCAGGTTTTAGAATAAATGCCAGCCAACAATATGACAATGCAATGAAGCTTAAACAAATAATGAATGGCAAAATGCCACAACTCAGTTAATGTGATAAAGTGTACTGTACCTGTCAAGAAGTTACTGCACAGTAACATTGAAGCATTAAATGCGGGTTCTGAGAATTTTGTTTAGGAACTTTGAAATCTAAAAAATGTCAACTTACCAGCGCTGCACCTGTATGAATGCACTCTGCATGCTGGTGACATCCAGACTGACCATTCTCACAGGGATTCTCCTCTGAAAAAGGAAGGTAGGATATAATTATGAAAGAGGCCACTGAAAATCATTATTTTGTTTAAAAAACTCAAATATAAATGCAATTGCTGGTTCCAGTTTATCATCTGATATTTTGGTTTGACATGCTCTTTTAAAGTTATGCTGAATTAGCAGGACTAAAGGAAATTTGTTTAGCATAATTAATGTAATGATTTACACAGCTTTACCGACACAACATTATGCAAAAAAATGTCAACTTAGAAAATCTTGAATATAAATATACACAATCCTAACTTTTAAGAATTTGTGCCATTTTCATGTGCCTTCAAATTCAAAATTTAATGAAGAACCTTTGCCATCATTGATTGATTGATTGATTGATTCATTCATATTTTGGTGACGCAAATTCTTTTTATAATTAAAGAAAACCTTGAAAATGCAATTTACAAGTAATTGTATCTGGGTTAAAAAAAATAAAGAACCTAGAAACAAAACACATATACATACCAATACATATAACTCCATCGCCTTGATAGCCATTGTTACATCGGCAAGTATAATGGCCATTACTTTGTGCTGTACAAGTAGCTGCTGTGGCACAGGGTTCTGAATGGCACGGATCAAGAGCTGTATGTGGAGAAGAAACATTGAAAATTGGATTAAAAAATGTTGGCTGCATAAAATTGGCTCCTTTCCTTACTAGAACTACCTCTCATAATAGAAGTTGGTATGGAAGAACAATTAACATAAAAAATCAGAATTCAACTAACAAAGTGTCATTCTCATTGACATCAATTCTTGTGTCCATGGGTCATTGGGTCCCCCTCATTACATTTTGGAGCATTACTCAGTACATGTCCTAGACTAGAATAAAGTCTATAGAATTTATCAGTTGCACGATGAACTATATAATATCCACATGAGAAAACTTCTAGTTATGAAATGCAATCTCCAAATCTTTGTACTCTAATCATAAATTGATCATCCGATAGTGCAACTTCAGAAGATTTAGCTATCAATGAGTCAATTTCAAATTGATAATGATTATATCTATGCTACTAAATCTCACTTAAGTGCAGGCTGGTGTAAAAATGGGTAATTGCATCAACTTTCTCCTGTTAAATGCTGGTCTTACTAAATAGTGATCACACAGTTGCTATCTGTCACTTAATACACAAGGTCACACTTTCAATTCCTTATATAGGTGGGTATGATACACTAGCGGTTTAAAGTATTTCCGCACAAACACTTTGTTCAGCCATATCTCACACGGCATTTATAAGGAAACTATCGGGAAACTTATGTTGCTTTTGGTCAGATCTGATAGGTAATCTAGTTAAGTGTTAATTTGAACTCCAAATGGGATCAACCTTCTCACGTATAGGTAGGGGCAACAACACAAATAGGTCGAAAAACGTGATTTTTAGGTCAAATTTGATTTGACAACGCCTGGGTCAGGTCACTTCACCGCTCAAGTTGAGTGGTCATGTGGAATGTGTATATGTAATAGAGTGACAAGCAGGCTATGAAATGTCCTGGTCACGCTTGACTTCACCAAGAGAATGCTTGGAAGCTAACGAAAAATTATCCTTCAACGCTACCCAGTTTACAAAAATAGGGCCGTGGTAAAAGAGGAATGGTCCCTGGCGGTATATGACAAGAGGTTTTCAATCTGTCATATACCATCACAAAACACTCCACATTCATCACCACCCTATTTTTGTAAACTGGTGGGGAGTTGAATGATCATTTTTCGTTAGCTTCCAAGCATTCTCTTGGCGAAGTCAAGCGTGACAAGGATATTTAATTGCCTGTTTTTCACTCTATTATATATACACATTCCATATGACTACTCAACTTGAGTGGTGAAGTGACCTTGACCCAGGCGTTGTCAAATCAAATTTGACCTAAAAATCACGTTTTTCGACCCAATTGTGTTGTTGCCCCCTACCCGTACGTGAGGGGGTTGATCCCATTCGGTGCTCAATTTTACACTTAACTAGATAATCTATCAGATCTGACCAAAAGCAACATAAGTTTCCCGATAGTTTCCTTATAAACGCCTTGTGAGATATGGCTGAATAAAGTGTTTGTGCGGAAATACTTTAAACCGCTAGTGTATATAATTATCATTCAATATTCTTTCCCTGTTTAGTGTAGTCTAATTTGAACACCTAGCTCAAAAGTGATGATGACCAAATTTGCAAAAACTCTTCAAAAAATATAGACTAACCTGCACATGCTAGGCCATCCCCTGTGAATCCTGCAAAGCAGATACACTGGCCATCCACACAACTGATTGGAAAAAGACAAGGAAATAAGTGCAATGAGTCCACAAAAATGCTTCATCAGGTTTACAATTAATAAATGTAAGGCTTTTTGTTTTGATTTAAACTGGTGTTAAATAATACTTTGAGGATGAAAATAAACAAAACCTAGCATTACGTATATTTATACATGGATTTTAACCTGGATGTACATGGATTTTCATCCAGGTTAAGACAGTCATTCCAAACCTCCTTTTAAATCAAACGAGATTGTTTTAATTCAAAATAACAACAGGACCTTTAAAATGTTGGGTTTAAAAGTCAATGCTGGTTGTTATAAAATTACAATTACCATAAATATCAATTTCAACTTGTCTGAGTAAAGACAACCCTGTGCTTGATTTTCTCGAGTATGACACCAGCTCCTTTTTTTCTTTTAACCTGTTATTAATTTCATGTTTTTGCCGGTTTTATTAACATGATATGTTTGACTTTGTAATAGCTTAAGGCAGTAGAAGGGGTCTGGTGCAGAGTCTTTGTAACTTTTTTCCAACCATCAGACCCAAGCACAGGGAATAAATATATAAAGACAAAAATATATTCCAAAAGCGTTGGTCAAAAAAGTTAAAGTGTATCATCATTTTGAAATGGTAACCACCAGTTAGATAAGACGCAGGCTGCAAGAACATGCAAAACAGTAATGAAAGCACTTGACAACAAACATAAATGAATGATCACATACAATATTATTTGCAATACAGTTACTCACTATGCATTGGAATCACAGCCAGGATCACAGGGTAAATTAACTGGAGTGGCTGAAAAAAAAATTTTGGAAAGATCAAAATATAAACATTAATTGTAGTTTATTTATTTAAACTTACTTTGTAAATCATCTTAACAAAGAATAAATTCAAGGAAATATACAAGCCATATGAAAATCAAATAACAGAACACAATGAAATAAATTCCAAAGAACCTTGTGTATCAAGTATTTCAGATGGAAGATAGACATAAGACATAAGACATAACTTTATTTCCACAATGTTAAGTATACATGTACAGTAAAACAAAATAATTTTGATACAATATACAGATAAAACATAATAAGCTTTAAAGGCCTGTAAAGTCCCAGTCTCCTAGAGATACATATGAAATGATACTCAAGTTACATTACATGTAAATAGGTTAAACATCTAATATCATCAAAATGATCAACTCAACCTAATACTGTGATATTAAAGCATTCTTATATGAATTTTTGAATAATTTAGTGGTTTTAGATGATTTAATATGTTGAGGAATTCCATTCCAAACTTTCACACCTTGGTATGTTATGGCTTTCCGCCCTAATTCAGTTCTTATTTTAGGATATTTAAAGTCTGAAGCATGTCTTGTATTATAGTTATGATTATCAGCATTAGGATTAAACATGCTATTAAAAACAGATGGCAGTGATTTGTTACAATAATTATACATAAAAGAACCAGTATTTAGGTTACAAAGGTCAAAAACTTTAAGTTGATTATATTTTACAAAAAGTGGATTAGAGTGACTTCTGAAATTACTATAGAACATAGGCCCTCCGATAAAAGCAAATACTAGGATGAAAACAGGTCAGATATTTTGAACCACACAAGTGACTTGATAGGAAGAGATAGGGCCACAGCAGTCCCCTCAAGTGGCTGCCATTTTATATTGTGAAGCTGTTAAAGAAAATCACATCTTTTTAATTCAGAGTTGTTGTTTTGCAATACCACTCATTTGCATAATCTAACTGATCATGACATGTCCCTGAAACCAAATAACAGAGTAATATATATGTACAGGTGGAGCTTGCTACAAAATATCTGACCAACATCAAGTTTTAAATATCATTGCAAAGAATAAGTCAATGACTACTTAGCCAGGCAAGAAGCTTTATCATTGAAAACTCACCTATACTAATGTTACAAAACTGGCCAGCCCATTCACGATTACAGCGGCATTCTCCATTGCCTTCAATACCAGCATTACAGGTTCCATGTATGCACACACACTCTGAGAAATGAAATAATAATATCAGCAAAATATCAGCATCTTTCCCATTAAAATGATATTGAATTTACAATATCCTTCATGTGTTTAAGCTGTTTTATTTTCATCATTATCATTAAAATTAATTGAAATAGATATACACAATACTCAATAATTCTTGAATATAAGTGTAAAATTGGGACACAATTGGTATCAAATAGATATGTTTCATTCAATGAAATTTAACTTTGTTACAGGCCCCTGAATATGTAATTCATTAATATAAAGCTTTGAGTAAAGCAGTACCATAAGTCAGACATAATATATGAGTGGCCAATCTGTTATGCACAAGATGATTTTAATACAACACAATTGGCTGATAGGAAGTTGAGCTACTTGAGACATAATAGCTCTTTTGTTTAGCTGTCAATCATGTGTGTGGTGTGTTGGACTTTCCAGGTATTCTTTTGTGTGATGCATGTAAACAAGTACAGTATGATTGACTGTTACTATGGTTACATGGGGAATCCCCAAGTTACTCATGAATGGAGATTGGCCTGGAATGTTCTGTGCTATGTTGGCTATAATGATGATGAATATTTATTGTATTTGCTAGAATGGTGTGGGAAAAAAGAGGTTTTTCCAGATAAATGTAAATGAGTATAAAAGGAGATGCATTTTGATATTTGAGGTCAGTTAGCTTAGTCAGCTTTGAAGTTAGCTATTACTTTAGTCAGCTATTGAAGTTATATCATTGAGATATTTTAGAGAAGATAAAGGAAGAGTGGATGGAGTTTTGGGAACTTTTTGGAGTACTTTATGCATAGCTGTTATAGTGGAGAAGTTTAGTCGCTGAATCGTGAATCGATTTTATATTAACTGTGGACAAGGAGTTTGAGATTGCAAGAAGACGACTTTTATATTGACTGATATTTATCATTATTCGGAAGGAGTTATCGGACATTTTGTACCGTTTCGGATCTGGATTTGTGGACATTTGTACAGATGTCATAAAGGACTTTACCGTGGAATATTATTAGCTAGCTTGTTCAAGTCAGAAGCCACTCGTGAGTAAACAAAACCGTAGATAAGACAGTTACACTGTTAAATTGTTTGTGTAAATAAATTGTTTGTTTATTTGATAAAATCCTGACTTACAGTGTATTTATTCTTGCTTTGCTTTTAGCTCGAACCCGAAAGGTTAATTCTGACCTTGATCCTTGTTTTGGGTCGTAACAACTTACCATGTTGACACTGTATGCCATATTTATTGCGTTCGCAATCCTCGCAAGCGGTTCCTGTGAAGCCAGGGTGACATTCACACACGCCGGTTCCATCGGTTCCATCCTGACAGGTTCCATGAGATTCACACGGGCTTTGCCAGCTGTTAGGACATTCTGCAAACGAAAACAAAAAGTCATAACCATCACCATTTGAAATAATTCTAATTTAAAACTGTGAACATATGGTAGGTATAACAAGTATACATTGTAGGTTGAGATTTTCTACAGAACTACAACACAAGACATCAAAAATCTCACCTTCACAGTCATTGCCAAAAAATCCTGGACAGCAATGAGGAATCTGAAACATAGTAAGCATTTGTGAAAATTAGTCAATACGTAGTGTATTGATAAACTGGCAGTTGACAACAAGTCTTAAAACGTGTTTTATGAAATACGGAAGAACCTATTAAGATGTAAAGAATCATCTCCATAATATAATATTTTGGGACAAAATGAATGAAGCTTACATTACAATTAGTGACTTTGATATCAGAACTGCTCTGGCTTGATGGTAGTTCTCCTTAAACCTTTTAAATGTATGGGCATTCACAATAAGAATTATAATGACAACACAATGAACTTTACACGACATATCAAGAAGTAAATGTACGGTCTGTTAAATGTTGCTTATTGAGTAAGAGGTGAAACTAAGATAAACTCGTTCAAAAAGCTGTTTGTATGTTTTCTCAAAATATTCACTGATTTTTGCCTGACTTTTCCCTGACGAGAACTCAAAAATCCTTGATAATTGTTTTTACAAAAAAACGCAAAATCAGGTTTCGGGTTAGTTTTCAAATCCTACAACCACACATACTGAACCTAGAAGTACAGAGACCTGACACACCGGGGAAAATGAGTCTGACTGACTATAGCTACTTTTGATTTTTGAGCCAATCAAAACTCCCTTACTTTTTACTGATTTTGAGGCATTTTTATCAAATTCTCTGACATTTCCCTGACAGGAAAAAGCAAAATAATTATCCCTGATGGGCCAGGATCCCCGTTTAAAGTGCAAAATGAAGTTTGACGCATTTACGGCTCATTCAACATGAAAGGTTACATATGTGAAACACTTTCTGGACAGAGTCTCAGTCACAGCTGTGGTACACAATTTATTCTCTGAAAAAATGGATACTTACATATTCCACAACTGTACACTGTGCTCTACATCCCTGCATCTGTACTTTTTTACCAAACAGTTCTACTGAATACTGGCACTCGGAAATCTCCCCCTGAAATATAAATGAATTGTACAATTACTTTTTAAGGTAAGGTTAGTTGGTCATTCTTTTTTCCCCAAAATGGTGGTGGATAAAAAATCCATAAAAATCAGTAATATTTTGTCTTTATTTGCTTGCATATTTGTAATCAATTTCTTCTCTCCACATGGCTGATTTTACCATTTTGTTTTGGTTCAAAAATGTTGCTTAATCTAAAAATCTTGTGTCATCTGTGTCCATATAAAACATGGAGTTTTTCATCCCTAAAAACTTAAGAAATCACAGATTCATTATCAATAATAATAAAGATGAACTTAAAGGGACAATTCATGATCCACTTTTCACCCTCAAGGTTACCTCTATCAAAATTAAATTTCTTAGCTTATAAAAATCCTCAACTGGTATATGTTACGATCCCAAAACATTCTTTCATAAGTGCTTGCATTTTTGAGAAAATGTGTCATTTTCTAATTATTGTCGGGGCCCTGACAGTAATTACAACACAGTAGTCAAAGAGGATTTTCAAATTGCTGAAAAGCTTGCAACTTGGAAACAAACAGTTGTAATCAAGTGAAATGTTCAGTATATATTTATGTTGTACTCTTCTTTTTATTTAGCTAGAAAAGAGGCAAGGTTTTTGTCACATCAAAATCATGAATTGCACCTTAAAACGTCTATAGGATCTGTTTGAAATGGCCAATATACTCACCATGTGAACTGTGCCCATAGGGCAGTCTGGAACAGAGTTACATGTTGTGCAAGGACTCTGCAATGAGAATGAGATTATTAATAAACTGGTACCAGTAAATATACAATACCTATCTTTGCAGCCTACAATAAATCAATTAATTTATTGACTTTCAAAAAACATTATGGTACAATCAGTATAAAACAAGAACAAAATGTTATATTATACATAAAGAAACAAGCTAAATAACTAATAACTATTTAAAGGTAGGTATTCCAATCTGGTAACAAATTTGACATACAATTTTTCATATTTGAATGAAGGGTCATCACCTACATAAAGCAATTGTCAAGTTTCATTTGCATACCTTGAGCCAAATTAATTTTACAGGCAAAAATGTGTCTGAGAGTGATCCATAGAAACATATAGGATTTTATTTTCTGTTAACTAAATATTCCAGCATTTCTTTGACTACATCTCAATGAAACATAATAGGGACGTGAAAATTAATAGTGATTATGAGAAAAATATGCGCTTTCATGTAGTATCCAAATCTCCATATTGATTTTGTGAGAGAAACAGTATACACACCTTTAACATATGCTACTATCTTCACAAGTATGTTTACAATCTATATAAGCCGCGGATCCAGGGGGGGGGGAGCGGAAGGGGCGGGCGCCCCCCGTAAAGTTGGAAAAATCCTGCAAAATCAGCCTAATTTGGGGTCAATTTTTTGTTATAAAAGCTGAAATACACACTCTCCGCTCCCCATAAAACTCAGATCCTAGATCCCCGACTGTATATGATACTAAATATGTTACACAGTCTTTAAGTTCAGAAGTTCAAAGTGCAGACCTGAAACTAAGTCTTAAAAAAAAAAACAGCGCAAAAACCGTCAAAATTTGCACTAAAGTAGTAAAGTGATTAAACAAGAAAAAAATTTTGACACAAAGCACTCACCAGTACTTGAGAGGTCCTATTAACATCGCAATGGTTTGGTACCGGATTGATCACATCCAGCAGGCCATGGACAACGCCTTTATCTGTCATGATATTTTCATCAACTATAGGAACATTGTTG
>JXSR01S017528.1:39032-66745 GCA_000969725.1 Ophiothrix spiculata
TTGCGACCATCACGACAGGGTAATCGATATATCGGCTTATCGTGCGACAAGGTCGAGTTTGCGCACTTTAAATTATTGACTTCACACTGGTCGTACAACAACACGACAGACTAGTCTGAAACCAGCTTAAGGTTCATTTTGCCACAGCTTTTGTCGTCATATTTTAAAGGTGCAATTCATGATTCTGACGTGGCGACAACCCCACCTCTTTTCTAGCTAAATAATAAGAGTACAAAATAAATGCATGCTGAAAATTTCAATCATCCATTCATTTTCAAGTTACAAACATTTCAGTATTTTAAAAATCCCCATAGGCTACTGTGGCGTAATTATTATCAGGGCCCCGACAGTAATTTATAAATTTTTCAATTTTTCTCAAAAATGCAAGCATATTTGAAAGAATGGTTTGGGGGTTGTGTTATACACCAGTCAAGGATTCATTCTAGCTACAAAACTCAATTTTGACAGAGGTGACCTTGAGGATGAAAAGTGGAACATGCATTTCCCTTTTAAGCATAAAACATCAAGCGTTTCAGCGTCAACTGATTAACTGGCAACCCTTACAACTAAATGGAAAATCACAGTAGGCAACCAAAAGAAACATAATCATAAATATCTTGTTGACCTAACTACTTAATTATTGCAATCAAGGGCATACAAACACTTCTACTTTACAAAAATGCAGCACACTTAGCCAATTTTGAAAACAAAACACAACATCAAATGCTTCTGTGATAATACCAACCTGTGGATGACAGCCGCCATTACTTCTGCTGCACTCATTGATAGCTTCACAATATTGACCCGAGCCTATAAAGCCTGCTTTACATTCACAGATGTTCTGCACAAAAAAACAAAATAATGTAACAACACTTTATTTCCTTATGACCGAATATAACAACACTTAGGTCTGTATGCACAAAAGAGGTTTAAGAGTAAGACCATGTTTAAAGTTAGACCTGGTTTAAGTTGTTATTCGTTATTTTGTTATATATTTTCCTCAACCAATGCTGTCATAGTTTGCGTTGTTTGTAAGATTTTTGGTTGAATCTTCAATATTTTAAAGCTGTTGCAGTTCAAAAATGCTTCATAAGGCCCTTTTATGGCAGTAGTAATTTTGACTTAGACCCAATCTACCTTATACATGGTCTAGACTTACACCTCTTTTGTGCAAACGACACTATAGTTTATTTCCTTAACATCAAACCTAAGCTCTTGCACTGCAGTATCAATATCAATACAATACAGCAAATATCAATATTTCATAAAACTTTTCAACACCCTAGCCATCAACCCCTGATTTATAATCATATTACATCTTCTATTAAAAAGATACTTCAGAAAAATGCAGAATATTTTCTACTCAAAAAAAAATTTCTACTCATTTGTGCTTGTGGACAAAGTAGAACAAAACAGAAATAAGTCAATTTTGATTTTGCACATTAATATGAATAATTGATAATATAAATATACATGACCTGCTTTTGTATTTTATCTGGTTGCCAGACATAACACAAAAACAGACACAAAACATGAAGTAGGCCATGTGAATATTTACTCTACCAGATTCTAGTACTCTATTTACTATGCACATCTTACTTTTAATATATTCTCTGGAAGTATTTGTTTAACATATCTTACCTCTCCAGGCGCTGATGGGATACATGTTGCGTTACCATGGCAACCCCCATAATCCTCTTGGTCACATGGGTTATCAATGACACACTGGAAGCCATCGCCAATCCAGCCTCTATTGCACTGACACAGACGTTGACCACTACCAAGGTATATACAAGAAGCCTGCATAGGATAACAACCAATATTCCAATATAAAAATCTGGCATCAAAATATCGTAAAACTTGAAAATCAATTTGAAATCTATACTATAGTGTTTTCATTTATTAAATTTCCCTGCGTACTGCATCGTTTAATTTGAGCGTAACACGCGTGATCGTCGGCGCTTCACAAGCACTGGAATTAGGCCAAACACACGCAGTAAATACGTGCGACTTTCACGCAAACCACCGAGCAACAAGCGTAGTTCTCCAAAAACCCCGCGAACGGAGAAATTTAATTATTGAAAATACTATAACCCTTGATTTTTGAATCCAAATATCTATCAATCTATTACACTATCCTGATCAATTCTTGATAGCACATAAATCTTCTTCACTATAGATCTTAAGCCTGCATACGTATCCCAACAGATATAAGTTCATTCTATTTTAGGCTTACCTCAGCATGGCAGTTTCCCCTCTCAGGTTTTTGGCACACATCAACATATGCACAGTCAAGTCCAGTTCCTTCATAGCCAGCACCACATACACACCTGAGTGAAAAGAATATCACAGAGGGTAAATGGGGGCAGTATGTAGCATGTATATAGTAGAATGAAGGAAACATTGAAAGTTTCTCCTTGTATTTTGATTAAAAAATTGAAGGGAAATAATTACTACAAAAACGTTACCACAACTTGAAATCCAATAAAGTAAATTAGAATATGACATTTTTTACCCAAAGTGTATAATTCTATTATTTTTTTTTCATTAAATTAGGATGTTCCATTTTTAGAGACTCATCAAAAATGATAATGACCGAAATTTTGAACACGCTTAAAGACATTTTGCCAAACATCTTTAAACCATCTTATTTCTTTTAAATATGTGGAAAAGAACCTACACAGACATGTTGAAGCAGGACCTTGGACTTCAAGCATCAGACTTTCAGATGGCTAAGAGGGACAGAAAGCTTTTAAGATCCATCAATATTCGAGGGCACAACTCGACATAAGTCACATTTGATAATATGCTAAATGATTCCTTACCTTGTTTCGTTACCCTCTACGTGACATGCTGCATAGATGTGACATGGGTTTTGCTCTGGGTTACATGGGTGTAGAGGCTGATCACAATTCTCACCAATGAAGCCAAGAGCACACGTGTTAGGCCTGCACTTGCCTGAACCCTCGGGGCCATTGTCACATACACCATGTTGACAAGTACAAGCTACAAAATTGGATTAAAAAAAATTAAAATTGATTATGGATTGTCTTTAATTTGTATCTTACCAGGCAAATCTTGTAATCAGCAAATTGGGTTTACATTTTTTTATTTTACCAGGGTTATCTATCATATTGACAGTGCTGTAAATCACAACTGATTCCTGATAGGCATTCTAAATGAATTGAATAGCTGGTTTCAACTTTACCCTGTTAGATTAATCAGCCCTGCTGTCCATACTCAGTACACATAAAATATTCTGGCAAAAATCCAAACTGATCAGTGGCCATTTTGGCAGATCATGTGAAGTTCATGTCAATTTTTAAGCAAAAGACCCTTAAGGGGACTAGCCTAGACACCATTTAGAATTAAATACCTTGGAAATGCTGTAAAAAAGTCTAAAAGTGTAGTAAAATCCAAAAATGTACAAGAAA
Source organism: Ophiothrix spiculata (assembly GCA_000969725.1). Taxonomy (NCBI): domain Eukaryota; kingdom Metazoa; phylum Echinodermata; class Ophiuroidea; order Amphilepidida; family Ophiotrichidae; genus Ophiothrix; species Ophiothrix spiculata. Next base: position 42,467 of record JXSR01S017528.1, read on the forward strand.
TTATACAGAAATGGCACAAATTTGCAATTTATCATTCTGTGATTGTGATGCAAGTATCCTGTGTTTTCTGAATCCTAGATTTGTACATCAGATGGATTTACCAGATAAAAGATTAAACAAACCTAGCTGCTTGAGATAATCAAATACATATTAAAAGAGAAACAATTTCATCAAAAATAATTTGTTTTCTCATCACAGGTGTAGAAACAAGATATTTATAAGATTTGAAAATAGAAACATTGTTTAAAACACCATTTTTTGCCTTTGGAGAGAAAAAAATTGAAGTTTGTAAAGAACTGCATTTTCCCCAATATTCCTTATAATCATGGAAAACTATACTGGTAAGTTATAAGTACTATAAACATGTTCTATTAATTCGTTTAAAAAAATATGTAGGTAAAAAAGTAATGGAGAGAATCTAGGTCAGTCCCTTTAAACGGGAGGGGGAAGACTTACTTTGTTCACATCTAGGTCCAAACATATCTTGCCTTGCACATAATTCACATGCCGTACCAACGAAGGGTCTTTCACATGTGCAATGGCCAGTTCCAGCTCTTCTGTCATCACACTGTAACAAATGAAGAAATGTTTGAGGGTTATCAATCACTTTGCTTTCCATACATTAAGCCTCTCCATCATTGCTTTGAATCCTTTAAGCCTTTCCATGTTAAGTTTTAATTCTTAAGCTTTAATTTTCTACAAAAAAGAGTTTCTATAGGCCAACAAACAGGGCTGTGAGGATGATGCACAATGCATGTATAGCTTTGACATCAAATATCTGAATGTCAAGTAAGTGCATATGTACAAGCAATTCCTATTTTTTGCTGTAGACAGTTCATGTTTATTTCATACATGAATATCAAAGCAGAATTTCTTTTATCAAACCATGACTTAACAATTTTTCTTAGGATTCTACTAGTTGTTGTTGTTTTTCCCAAATAAGTTAATATTTCATCTTTCATATAACAGTTTCCTCAAATGTAGCTACTTTCCAAAATGTGCATCTACCTTGAGTAAATGTTACACATTACACAATGAATTATGTTATCTTTCAGAAAGCTAGTTCAATATGTCAGTCTACTTAGCTGTCAATTTGACCGTGTGATTGGACTTAAAAGCTAAAAACATATGAAGGGCAGTATTTGTATTGAGCTTACCTGACCATGTTCACTACATTGTGTCTGAAAGCCACCTGGACAGGGCAGACAGGATTCACCATAAAAACCAGCACAGCACTCCTCAAACTGTAGAGAAAAATAGTGTGACAACATTGTAGCAAGTGGGTTTTTTTTACTTGTGTATTAATACTGTATATATAATGCAGGGATGTTAGTGAAAAAGTATAAAAATAGGGACCAGGTCCCTGAAGGTCGTCCGATAATTGAAGTGGCATCAATTTCCTAGTTTCTGAGTATACATGGTTTGTTGTTGTGTTTGTCTGTTGCTTTGTTTTTTGTTTTGTTTTTGATTAACATTAAATTAACATTTCTGAAATTGTATCACTTTATTTTGTATGGTACAATAATTACTATAAATAGCATATGTAGCTTATGGTTGGTTACCTGTAAATGAGGTATAGCATAGTTTAGTTATAGAATTTCTAAAACATTCCAGCATTTCTCCAGTTCTGCTCTAACAATTATATCTAATTACTTAAAGGGACATTGGATAAGTTCAGCATCAAATTTTCCCCAAGCATTTTGATATTTTTGCATCATTTGAAGTATTAGCAGTAATAATGACAGCATGTAAAGCTTTGTTGTCAAATTTAAACCCTATATATCAAAATATTTATATTTTTTTCATTTCAAATATAAATAATTGAACTTAAAACTACATTGCAATGTAGTTTCAAATTCAATTATTTATATTTGTATCTTTGCTACCTTCTTGGTTGAGCACTTTACCATTTTGATGGTTTCAACTCTATATATTTGGATTATATTCTTTTATTTCAAATCATCGTAAATACTGTACTCTATAGTTGATTTTTTTTAATGGGCCTTTTCAGAAGATCTAATGCAAACTCCAAATTTCTTTTGATTTATCTGCAGTCTATGATGTGTAAGGAATGTTTTACAAACAAAATCTTTAGCTCTTTCGTGATATCTAGCATCAATAAATACGTTTATAGAATAGCCTCATACCAAGATCAACATACAAAACAAGATTCAAATTTTTGACATTTCTGAAATTTCGAAGATATCTGGTAACTGACTGTTAATTTCTAACATATAAAGTGTAAATCATCCACAAATAAAATTTCAAAATTTTGTCTTATGCCCCTTTTATTCAGTGCACAGAAGCCAATTATTCCATGATATAGTTAGGCTTACCACTGTAGTTTTATTACAAGTCAATGCACAGCCAACTTCTGGCAGGATCAAGCCATCAGTAAATTCCTCATAAACACAACCTCTTTTTACATCACTCTGCAAAAAACAAAAACAAAATCATATCAATTTATGAGTTTCTATTTCTTTCAGGAAATTTTAAAAAGACGAAAATACCCTTTCTGTTTGCAAAAGAATGTTACGGCAGGGGCCAAAATCATGAAAATCAATTTTTAAATCAAAAAGATAACTTTAACCAAATCCAAGTTGCATGGTTTTTGTTAATCATGCTTTTTCAAACTTCTTTTAATTCTTAGTTACATTGCAATAAGGACTTTTACAAAAGGGCCATTCAAAGTTATTTAATGGTATGAAAACCATATGACTTTGATTTGGTTTAATAAAATGTTTTATTGATATAAAATCTAATTTAAAATGTGTATGATTTTGGCCACTGGGGGGGTATGCTAGTGTATAATCGGGTAAAAATTATTTTACTAGTAAGCACGAGAGGAATCAATGAAGTAAGTCAATAGTATCATTTTGAGTAACACACAAGCATAGTTAAATTTGGTACATAAATATCCCTTGTTAATAACAATATTTAGGAAATTCAATGGCAATACATTTTGTTGGAACTAAGTTCATCATGGATCTAATGGCATGTGTCAGTCACCAACCAACCGAGGTAAAGAAACACACAAACAAACTGAAAGTCTATAACATCCAATCTAGCATTTCGATACAGTCAAGCCTTGATACCTCAGTAGACCATAATAGGGAAGTTCAAGCTTCAATTCACAGTAAATTGACAAGTTTATTCAATTAGACACTGTAAGGATGACTGAACCTCACCATACACTTTTTCTGAATACTGAAAGCTTTAGGTAACATTAACATACATATGTAATAAACTCTGCTATCATTTTCACCAAATTGATTGCCAAAATATTACACTTTCAAAAATTACGAGGGTCATTCAAAAAGTTCTACCTGTTGTATCATAACTTTGGTTTTATTAAAGGTAGCTACATGAAAATTGGCACAAATATATAGCTAAGAATGTAATCTACATATGGTGAAACAATCATATCAATATCTTTTCTAGATTTCTGTAAGTTACCTAAAAACCACAGTACGGTTTGGGTACACCGGAAACGGTGAAATATCTAATGGCATTGCACCTGAAACTATATGTGCAGCTTAAGGGATGAACAACCATCTGTATTCCCAAAATTTATGAAAGTTACAGAACAAATTTGAAATGAAAGTGTACCTAACAGTCCAACAAATCATTTGTCACTGATAAAGTAAACTTGGTACTGATAAAAATTACCCAGAATCCCAATATTTGAAAGGATGTCTTGTATCCTTTCAGGTTACGAATATCAGCATTGTGTGTTTCTCTATAGCCTGACTTTTCCATGTGCGTTTTATGTGAAAAACAACAATTAAAGGTACTACACCACATTTTCTGTCAACAAATTGAATTAAGTTCCCTTTTTGATCAACTATGAAAATGTAATAAAAAATAAAGCTTCATAATGCCACCATTTCACATCTTGTTTTATTAAGGTCAATTTCTTCATAAACTGTGTCTTTGGTGATTTTCATAATATTGCTGCAGGGGCGATTTGTTCCTATTATTGTTGTGATTGTGAATGACCACTATTTTCAGTTTTGGTCAGCTTTTTTAATCATCCCATATAATTGCATGTTCATTCTTATGATTTATAAAATTTTCACTGTATAGCAATACTATATTGCTATATTATGGCTTTTTCAATTCTCTGTACTTGAGCCACTTTTAAAAATGTTGCACATATTTTGACCGTTTCCGGTGTACCAAACTTTACTGTGGTTCTTAGATCACCTGCAAAACTCTAGAAAAGGTATTGATAAGATTTTTGTCACTATGTGTAGATGACATATGTAGTTGTATTTTTATCAATTTTCAATTAGCTACCTTTAATAGAACAGAAGTTATGATACAACAGGTAGAACTTTTTGAATGACCCTCCTAACAACCGGTATACAAAATAAGAGGAATGAGGTGCATTATGAAAGAGGGAATAAGCTACAAAACTTTCAATATCCTTTACTTTTGTAAAAGGAATACAAAGTAACAAGGGTAAAAATCCTCCTGTTAGAGCAAAATATGTTGCTTGCAATACAAATTTTCTCACTCAACTGACCAATTTTATTTAATCTCCCCTAAATAAAATACACAGCCCCGTTGATTTACAACAATGCACTTGTTATATTTTTAAATAATATTTGACCGATCATGAATGGTTATTACTCGGTAACAATTTGGACCAAAGAACTGGGTATTGACACAGCCTGGCACAAAAATTCTTGGCTGCCAATATCAAAGCTTTCAAAGGAGGTCAGTTGGAACATTATGACTGAAACTAGTCGCTGTCTTCTATTACTTTATTATTTTCTTTACTTTTTCTATTAACCGTTTAATTTCACACAAAATATGTGACTCGTCATATTGAAAGGTACATTAAGGATCGTAAAAAGTAAATTAATTTTTTTAGTCTCATCTGAAAGATTATATTTTGAGCTTTAAAATGAATGGAAAAAGGATTTTTATCTTGGTTTTTAAAACATTTGGTGGCGTGTCGTAAGGTGGGCACCGTTTCCATAACAGGGTAAAAAATTACTAAAAACTTATTTTCTGATATATCATAGGTATTGATTAGCTCTAACAGTTAAGATCATTTTTAACCATAGAACATATTTACTTTTTGAGATAATCCTAGTTACTAGATAATTAATACACTGTCGTCTATGTAAATCTCGATTTTCAAACACATTTTTCTCAAATTGGACCCAAATTTCTAAAATGGTTGTATTTGTTTTATTTTATGCAGCATATTTACCAAATTTTCAGGATTTGTTCGCAATGAAACGATGCTTCAAATAAATTGATTCAAAATATTTTATGTTGTTAACCTCATATATTAATTGCATCATCAAGGTCAATGACCTTTTTTTAAAGTCAAGAATGCACGCTAAATGCATATATTTCAAAGGAAATTATTACTAAACAAGAAGATTTTTCTGTACAAAGTTCTCAAGGTACTGCAGATGAAGTCATATTTCACTTAAAAATGAAAGAACAAGACAATAGGCTTATGTTATGTCATCTACATTTGTATTCCAAATATGATCTATAAGAATATCGGCTTAGTCTTCAGCCATGGTACTTTAAACAGAACAAAATAATCACTTGGCCACTGGTTAAGTTTGATAAATTTCACTTAGAATACAAGATATCCTTCCATCCATATATGAAAACATAGGAAAGAAACACAGTTATTTGGAACCAGGGCCAGTAAATTGCTCACTCCCGCGTCCGCCTGCTCCGCCACCCCTGGCACTTTTCATTGTAACTGGTACCATTTTAAAACAGAATGAAGTAGGATTTCAACACTGAAAGTGTATTAAAATAAGGCTTAAAATGAGCTATCAACCACTCCTGTAGGGCAAGGGGCTGCGAAATTGCAATACAATTTATGTCACGATTTTTGAAAAAGTGTTATTCCGCCACCCTTTTTGGTACCCTACTCACGACTTGCCACCATTTGTCTTATGTTTTGGATGTCGGAACCTGATTAATATGATAGAATACACTTCAAAGGTAACTTTTCTGATGAAATTAGAAATTCGACCTTGGGCGTGATTTTTGACTATGCTCATAGCTTCATTGGCCCGTATCTCGTAATTTACTATGCCGACCTTAAGGTACCTTTCGATATGACGGGTCACATACAGTAAACATGCATTGCATTCAAATGAATATAATGAAAAGAAAAACAATTAGTTAATATTGAAATGAAATGGATCCAAAAAGGTCAAAATCAAAGCATATAAAGGGATAACTAAAATAGGACAAGTACAACAGGTACTAATTCCACAGATATGGGGAAAGGGTAAGGGTCAGTTTCATATCTTTTTAATATCTAGACATTAAATGAGAACGAAAATATTAATGATGGACAAGATCTGATATCTTTAAAGTTAATTTTATATCTTAAAAATCACAAAATCTTTTTTTTTAAATGTGCAATGCATTCAACACATTAGAGCATTTTAGTAACAAAAATACAAATTTTTATTTATTACCAGATACCAATATAGCATATAAAAGGACATTTTCCCAAGCATATGTGATGAAGTATTTAAACAAGCCAATTCTAAGTAACTCGTTTAAAATGACTGCAACCGAAAATTAAGACCTCCTTTTTTTCAGTTTTCCTTTTTTTCCTGTGAGGAAAAGGGTTTTCTAAATTGTTCCCGCTAAGGCCGTATGTCGCCAAATTGGCGCAGAAGCTTATAAAATTGGTGCATGGGGTTCTCAAAACAAAGGATCAAAAATAGGGTTTTGGTTATATACAACGTTCACTAATTCCAGTTTTATTCAGATTATATTCAAAATTACTCTCATTTTGAGGCGATCTATCCGAAATTGGCAATGTCGAGATGTATTTTTTTCTTTTATGTCGCTTTGGCGCAAAGTCAAAATCCTTAGCAGGAAACACTTGTTTTCACCAAATGTTTACTGTGAATTTGTGCAGTAACATAACAAATCAAAGAACCTAAAAGATTGCTCATTATAGGTTTTGTTCAAACAATAAACCTGATTTTGCACTCTACACTTTTGGGGCAGATTTGGTTTAGTTTTGGAGATAAATCAGTGCACTTTACAACAAAGGTAATAGGAAAGTCATTGTCTTATTTATATACATTTCTTCTTTTTTTTTTCAAAATTGAAATCGCTTTAAGCATCATAAAACAAATTTGACGAGAATGTTATAAAACTAATAGTACTTTTTGGCTACCATTACCTACCCCATCGACTGGTGTGCTTCCACTGGGACAACGCAAGGAATTACTATCATCACATGATGCACAGATGCCCTGTAAGAGACCATTTCAAAAAAGTTCAAATAATTACTTTCACAGACATGGAAACAACTACTCTAAGGGCTCTGTCACACATCACTAAACATATGAATAACGAACTCATAACGTACACTGGTTTAGTCATTGAAATACATGTAATCGATTACCAAATCAGTGTACATTATTAGTACGTTATTCGCACGGTACGGTGATGTGTGACATGGCCTTAAGATACCCTGGCATGATTGTGCAAGAAGATCTGTAACCTTTAATTGTCAAACCAAGCCAAAGGAAGTTTGCCCACAGATTTTGATTTTAATGCTCACAATTGAATTGCTAACAAAAGTAGGCTTTGATGTACAAAAAATTATTTCATTTAACCCTTCCCATACTTTGAGGAAGATGGAAATACTGTTATTGACAAAAACCTATAGCTAATGCTTTCAAAATTGTATACAGGAAAGCAACACTGACGACCAAAGTCCATGCTTCTGCACCAAGGCCAAAGGAAGCATATTGCCCTACTATGATGACTTATAATTACTATTTAAAATCAATATTGGACATTGATCAGTACTTCCTTTTGCTTGGGTCAGTGTTGCCTTCCTGTATTCAATTGTTACCGAATACTTCTCTTGATGAAACAACAAGTTTTAAAGTTAATTATTAACCTTAACCCATCTCTATCCATCAAAATCCAACAATTGAAAATCAAGAAACCAGTTTAGTCCAAATACGCCATACAAGGGAGATATATGAGCACAAAATTGCTATCGACGCAGGCAAACCCTGTGAGTTTGCATAGGAGAGAATATGATCCAGATTTGAGGGGAAATATGTTTGACTTAGAACTAGGTAAAATAGGCATTTTTAGCATGCAATTTCTCGGTCATACAGGGCTTCATTTTTGAAAAATGCTGTAGAGCTATAAATTAATCTCCTGAAAGGTTCAAGGAGAGTGATTTGAGGTTACACCATTAGATATTAGCTGGTTTTATCAGTTTGAGGTGAGCTAAATATTGCTCTCCTAAGAGACTGTTTAGGCGAGCATATAAGAGCAATCACTCTAGCTCGCCTTAAAAATGAAGGCCTGTCATAGGGTTATAGTAAGGTTTTTGAATTGTTAATTTGCCTTAAAATATAACATTACAAAATAAATTTTCAGCAAAAACTCCCATGAATCCTTACCTGTACATTTTGCCATGTAACCCGGTTGCATTTGTGAGGTAATAACGGCTCTATGTCAGGAGGAACTAGCAAGCTATCAATCACATGAATTATGCCATTTCTTGTACGGATATCAGTGATGGTTAAGTTTACTCTACCTGGCAGAAAAATCCGGCCCTGAACAGCAACAAAAAAATCGAGATTTGAAAGAACTACAGTTACTAAATATGTGATGGCTCACCCCGAATGGGGGGACTTTGAAGATGATATCAATTTGATTTTTTCATTTCATCTGTTGCAGCATTTTTTCAAGCTTTAAAATGACACCTTACTTGTTTAAATTGATCAAGGTGATCATATTTTACAACAGAAAATCTGCTGGAAATTCTTATTGTTTTCTTTATTTTTTGCTGCCTATTTTCACCTGTATCTTGAAAAGTTTTCTGTCGCAAAGTCCCCCTTTTTGAGTGAGTCATCACATATATAAATGCTAAGTTATTGAAGGTATGTACATAATGTCATTCTGTTATATACAATTACCTTTTATATAAAGTACTCTACCATAAAAAGGGAGCGAGTAAATTTGATTTTTGACTAGACATATATTTCTATCCAATTAATTATTTTGAATGGCTTTTGTTTATTTTAAGACTAGCAAATAAATAAATAAACGATTTAGAAACATATTTCATTCTTAATCAAAGGAAGACTATGGGCACAATACTTCATACGAACAATTAAGAACAGTGATTAGTCCGTCTAGAAGTACCATGAGCAGTGAGCAACACCCTATCTGCTCGCTTTACTCGCTGCCCGTGATCCTTTTAAATGTCTAAACACTGCTCATAACTGTTTGTGCGACGTTTTGTGACCATTGTCTTATCCTATCCATTCATTTTCTTTACATTCCGTATATTTTTGTGCTTTCTTGCAAGTTCCACATTAGGAATTACCAACAATTCGCTGCGATCATTCACTACTGCATCTTAGCAAAATTGATTGAAAAAAGACTTGATGTTCAACTTGCATCCAAACCAACAGGTGGCCCTACACTATACCACTTATCATTTATGACAACACATGTGTACCGTCGCAGCAAAAGGGCGCAGTTGTCGGCCTACCAATTTGTGTCTGGATTTGTGTGAATTCCATTCAAGCATTTAGTAGTAACATTAAGCATTCAAGGTAATAATAGTATCTTGTAATCCAAAGAAGCTAGCTAATGATTAATGTGACAGGGAACAATGGCTATGTTCTGTTCTGCATGCCCAATTGGCTATGCTATGCATGCCCAATGATCAAGTAATCTGTTTAATCCATTTACTGTTGCTTTGCACTAGATACCTAGCTCTATTGTTTGTAGACAATGACAAGAGTTGAAATATTTTATAACCCACTGGTAGAATTAATCACTGGTTGCTTTTAATATAACATTTGTGAATCAGACCATGAATATAGTAGAATCAATGACAAGTGCACCTTTTTCCCACAACGTTACACATACTAAGTACTACTGTTGTTAGATTTAATTTGTGAACGCGTGTCTTCAGCAAATACGCAGAGGTGTCTCACGCGAGCATACATTTCAAGGTTATTTTGTGCATGTCTATGCTCAAGATTCAGGGTACGCGTTCACACAAAAAATCCAACAACTGTAGTGAAGTGTGTTCGCAAGTATTTTAAAAAGCATGCCTCTCACATTGTTAGAGTCAACGTATACAATTGGATTCTTTTAAGAATCCAATAACACAGTTAAAACAGTTTGGGAAAAATTTCAATAACATATTTAAATGTAGTGTAAAACATGAAGAGCTCATTGTTTGTATCAATGGCTAGTTCTTTTCAGGTCTTACCTCGGTGGTAGTTCTGATGGTCAATGCTGAGTTGTACAACGTTATCAGTTGATAGTTATGGGGAAAATTGAGCAAATCTTGCACTCTCATCTGAAAGCAAACAATTATTGATATGCCAATTAACCATCACCAATAATTACCAACAAACTTCTTTAAATTATGCTATAAAGCAACAAATTTTATTCATAAATCCTCACCAATTGGGCAAATCTTGAACTGTTTTTCAAACAATTGGAAGTCTTGATACCCATATTTGTCCATCTGAGTCTGCCCTACCCAGGTTATGGGAAGCTGCACAAAGGGTAAATATTAAAACCGAAGTACTGATTGGTTGTGACGATCTACCTGCAGTGAATCATGAGCGCTTTGAATCTTATTCGGTTAAAAGGTACTTTAAAAATGCCATTATTATTATCACATTTCTCTCATAACCAATGTGACATGTTATGGCTGAAAGAAGTTCCTTTTGGAATATAATTGAAAATTTGTCTTATTACGGTAACCTTAATAAAATATATACACTTAAGTATAGACAACTGAAAATTGCTAAAAAATCGTAATGGTCAGAATGGGTCAACTCAAATTTGAAGCTAAAACTTTAGTGGTGTTTCTTTATTTGAAATTAAAATCTACATTTTAAAAAAAACCAGACGAAGCACCATTAACCTGAGTTTGACAAGATGTCAAAAAGATTTAATTGATAATGTTGCTATTTTACTATTTTTATTTTTATTGAGTGATTGAACTAGCTCAAAATTCCTCTCAAGTACACAATAACTAATGTAAATTAATCAACTAATACACTACAGAAAAACATTATGACAGTTTATGAATAATAATGAAATAATGATTTTTGAATAACATCAGACATCAAATTAAAAAATCTGAACTGGGATGAAGGGATATTTACGACCAAGATGCACAACCAAAGAATGATACATGGCAACCCAGTATGCATGCTGCACTGTGTATTTCAATCCACCTAGTGCACCCTGAACTCAATGGCCTAGCTAAGTGTTATAACAGTTTAGCCATTCCCTTGAATATCAATTCATCATGTGACTGCAAGAAAGTTGTATCTGCAATGGCTGCCCTAAGTTATTTTTATTTTATACTTTGTCACAAGAATGTGAAAAATACCTCAAAAATTCCTTGTCTAATGTCAGTGGTTCTTGAAATGGTTCTCGGTGTCACCTGTAGAACCATTTCAAGAACCACTGATCCAAGATTGGAGATTAGACAGTGTGCAATCCAAATTTACAACAAATGGCAGCTATTGCAGATATGACTTTCTCGCGCTTACATGACAAATAAGCAACTGTTATTTTATGTGTTCTTACTAATTACAATTTCTCACAATTTCATTTCGCATTAAATGTCCAAAAATAATTTCAATTGATGTTTTTAACAGACTTTACAAGTAAAAGGTCGGCATAACTTTGTATAGGTCCGAGTGTCTATCTCTCTTTCCAAGCAATTGGGCCAAACTCCATATATCTATTTTTCTTATATTTGCAGTGAGGAGATTCTCCCTCCTCCAGTCTGTTACCTTCCAGCATTGAAGAATGCCGGTACCCATTTGGGTACCAACCAATATATAACCAATTAACCATCACCAATAATTACCAACAAACTTCTTTAAATTTATGCAATAAAGCAACAAATTTTATTCATAAATCCACACCAATTGGGCAAATTTCTTTAAAATTCCCGTTTCTGTTTCAGTAAAATTACAGGTATATTTGAAAATTTTACATAGGCTTTAACTTACTGTATCATCTGGCACCATGAGGTTCTTCATCAAAGCATCAAGTTTGTGTCTTCCCTAGGAGAAAGAAAGTGAAGAAGGTGTATGTTTGTGTTGAAAGCTCTACAATATATCATCATACCTTGTAAATACTCATGAGCAGTGTTCCCTGCAAGGTTATTCAGCTTGCACCAATTCCACCAATTTTGACAAAAGGAGGTGATTGCGCCAAAATTACAACCAGAGGCTGAAAATTTACTTATTAAGCAAGAAAACATGTCATCTCACACACTTTATTAAATCTGTTGCGTCAATATTCCAAACTCCTGAACATGAGCATATGTGTTAATTCATTAGTCATACAACAGGGCAAAAAGAAATCCCACTGTTTAATTTTCCCTGGCTGATGGTGAACTCAGAGTGTGTTGATCATTCTTCATCCATTGACACGCAGTCTTTACACATACAATGCATAGGAAATACTGTGCGTCCATGGATGTTGTGCGTCTACAGGCTTTGAATGAACCATTAAAATGGTACATTTTTCTTCTTCAAAAAATGTAAAAAAGAGAGAATGTTCAAAGACCGAAAGATTTGACATTTGAATGAACACTTACAAATTATCAATTACTGATTGAACAATCTCTTTTTATTGATGTCAATGTATTTAAGTAGATGCTGATGATTTTTACATCAAGGAAACACACCATGGTCATTATTACTCGTAAAGCCAAGGATGTTTGCTGTCATGTGTATTGGCAATTAATTTCAGTTTGTTAAAAACTGTTTGTAAAGTGTGTTGACAAGCATGACTAGCTAGGCCTGGACACATTTAAAATCAACTGGGCTACAACAGAATAAACAAGATTTAGGTTTATGAATTGTAAAATTATTATAAAATGAGTAAAATGTAATCAAAGAGGTTTATATCTGATAAGTAGAGTCACTTATTTTTCTTCCTGTATAGGCTATTGGCCTATTTCCTCCGCACCATTAAGCCTATTAAACCTACTGGTTTTCCTACATGGTAAAACTTAAAAGAGAAAATTCATTATCAATGATAAACTATTAATAAAGAGCATATTACAACAAAGAATTTTGCATAAAATCTTACCTCATTAGAAAAAAGGTAGTCAACAGCTCCCTCTGGTAGATTATTGAAAGCTTTGTTGCAAGGTGCGAAAAATGTGAAATAATCTGGCCCGTGGAGGGTCTGATCAAGGCGGGTATTCTGGAAACAAAATGGTAAAGATAAATTGAGTATAGAGAATGGGTCTTGAACAATTTCATGGCTCGTATTCACGGTTTAAGTGAACATCAACATTCCAGGAATGATATGCACTGTTGCAGCTTTCAAGCGGAATAGTTCAATGAGCCATGCTGTTGATGAGAATTAAAACCGTGGTTTAGCTAAACACCTTTCTGGAATACAGGCCATTGTGTTTACTTCTACATCAAGCTTTAAATTTAAAACACCATCTGCATTAGCTTCCTGATTTTCTAGTATTAAATGTTAGGTCAAATTTTGGGCTTTTAGAAAGCAATGCATTGGGTTTATGCTTTAATATTTCCATAGGCAATAAAAATTTATTTAGTACAAAGACATGTGACTTGAGAAGAATATAATACGAGTCCTTGTTGAACTCTTTAAAGATCTATTCTCGAAATATATGGAGCCGGTCATGATTGTTGTATGAGAGTATTATCACCATTAGTGGAATAAATGTGTCTGCATTAACAATATTTGTATAAAAGAATTACACAATCATTAATGGAATCATTTGATTTGTAAATATCTTATGTTTGAATAGGGTGTATGTTTTTGTAAATGATGTTTTGTTTTTTGTTTTTGACTAATAGTTGACTTTATTCTTTATTCAAAAAAGAATCACAATTTTTGACTAAGAATGAGAATAAAAGATATTTTTATTGTTTTGACTGCCATCTATCCTCTCATAATGGATGGGCGTACATTATTTTTTTACAATGGACATCCCCTGCAGCGGCATCCATAAATCAAAATAATATACACCCATCCATAACAAGATAGTCAAAACAATCAATCTTATCTTTATTTTCTAATCCCATATACATTAATACTTACCCTTAGAGCATTTTCCAGTCTGTTAAACCTTCCTTCCTGTGCGATCACATCAAAGATGCTTGCCTGAAAAAAACAAAACCATAGGAGAGATGGGTCATAAGAACACAAATATTATCCTTACAGCATTATGAATATTGGTCGGATAAATGTTTTTGATGACCATACACTCTTGATGAACATAGGGCCAAACTACAAAAGAGCTTGAGATGTGTAGCCATGTAGATTTGTGCAAGTTGGATTTGTGGATTGGTGCAAACACATACCCGCAGTTGAATATGTTACCTAAATCCATATCTAGCTGATACGTCATCGTGTAGACACAATCTCCACTCCTAGAATGTGCATCAGTGTTCATGGGATGTACATTCCAAGTAAACACCTCACAAAAGATAAGTGGACACTTAGTCTGACCCCATAAATCCAAGTAAGAGCCCTCAAAATCCAACGATATTGACATATATGAAAAATATGGAATCTCATCTAAATATTGACCCCAAATTTGACATCAAAAACCATTACCATCATTTTACACTAGCCGTTTGAAAAATCTACCTCAATTTTCATTTCTCACATTTTGGGTATACCCGCAGTGTAATAGAGCATCACCACAATGCCTAGTGGAATCGATAGATAATCAGTGTTTTTCATATTGCGTAGAGTACAGAGCTGCTGTGTCGATCTTAACTGTTTTTAAATTAGCAACATAGACACATGTTATTATCCTTTTGGATAAAATTGATTTGACTTTATTTTCTTTTTATTGATTTATTGAGGTGATAAGAAAGAAAGTTTTGACTTATTGTTGTATGATTTAAGAAAATCGAGGTAGGGCTCTTTTGCGTATAATCATAGCCACTCAACAAAAAAGAAATAAAGTCAAACCAATTTTTTCATAAAGGATAATTACATGTGTCTATGTTGGTAAAACAGTTATGATCGGCACAGCAGCTCTGAACTCTACGCAATATGAAAAACACTGATCGTCTATCGATTCCACTAGGCATTGTGGTGATGATGCTTTATTACACTGTGGGTATACCCAAAATGTGAGAAATGAAAATGGAGGTAGATTTTTCAAACGGCTAGTGTAAAATGATGGTAATGGTTTTTGATGTCAAATTTGGGGTCAATATTTAGATGAGATTCCATATTTTTCAATATATGTCAATATCGTTGGATTTTGAGGGCTCTTACTTGGATTTATGGGGTCAGACTAAGTCCACTTATCTTTTGTGAGGTGTTTATATAGTTTCCAAGCTGCACCTCTTCATGTACCTCTTACAAATCAAATTCACAATTTAAATTCTTCACTTTGTTAAAAATGAAAAAGGTTTAATTCACTTACAGATACATTGTTTTCTATGGTGGGTGGTTCATACATCAAGGTGTCAATGATATGGATTATTCCATTTGCAGCATGGAGATCCTTATGGGTAATAATTCCTCTATTGTTATTTCCAATCACCCTGTATCTTAAAGTGGACTGGTCCTGAAAGTACAAGTTGGTTAACATGTTAAAACTGTGACATGTCCTAAATGGAGGACTTACTGCCAGTCTATTATTGGTCTACTAATGATGACAAGTTAGGATTCCCCGTGTTTGCCCTCAATAAAGAAACTTGGCTCAAATAAAACACACAATATCATTGAATCCCGGGCCTTGTATACAATATATGTAGCACCCCAAGGTGGTACATTTGCAGAAGGGATAAACACCTTTATGTGACTACCAAACTACAGAGCCATTAGAGTAAAGTTCCTGCCCAAGGAAACAAGGATGCATTGATCACTTGGGGTTCGAACCAGAACCTTTGTGTTGTGAATCCTCTGTTCTAACCACTCAGCCAAGTTCCTTTTATAAGCCTACACTGTAGGCACACATTACTAACAAATCGAAAAAATATCTGAAATAATCACATTCATAAAAATCAAAGCAAAAATAGCTTAAATAGTAATAGCATATTTTTAACTCTATGAAATGCTTTCTACAAGATCCTACCTTAGAATTACGTGTGACTTCAGCCGGGAGTCCTGTCATAGTGTAAACGTCTTGAATTTGGGCCAATGATGTAGAATTCAAGTATGTGGGTAAGATGTGAAGCTTCATCAGATAGTTGGCAAAATTAGAATCATTCCTGGCTTGACTCACAATCTGGAAAATTTCAAAGGCATTATTTGGAACGTTATTTCTGAAACAAAATATGAATAGACTTCTGTGTATTTTAAGTACAGGGTTTTGAATCCATGCAATATTAGGGGCAACTAATATCAAAATATATAATTATGGGATGGAATAATTGAGAACATAACATCATTTCATGTAAAATGAACATGTGAAACTGGTGGGGGGTACTCAAGTTTGGTTTTGGTAGGGTTGTGATGCTGGAAAATTTGAAGTAGAACCCATGTATGTACAAATTTTCAGGAAAAAGGGACTTACCGTATTGTTTCTAATAAACGCCCATGAGCGGCAACATTTCTTGAAGGGTGGGCGATTATTAGAGACCAATTTTCAACATTAAAATTTGCACAAAATCGCTAAGTAAGCTTAACAATTACGTCAACTTACTGTTATATGGCATCCGATAACCCGGAAGTACTGACAATGTTTCATCGCGACCTCATTGGTACCGTTTCCTGTTACTAGCGATTGTTGGTTAAAGCTTAATGATACACGAAAATGCTATATAAAATTGAATGTTTTAACACTTCTCTTTGAAATTTTTTGGGGTGGGCGTTTAATAGAGACTGGGCGTTTATTAGAAACAATACGGTATCCATATACCACAGCCCAAAGTTTGAGTCCAATTTATACAAAAATTTAAATTTTCTGTGAAAATTTACGACAAAGTTCCTGAATTTTGTTTAAAATCTAGGAAACAAATCCCAAATTTGCGCCACTTTGGCACAAATTTCCGAAAATTTTGAAAAACAGACCCATAAAAATACCAAATTTTGCAAAGAAAAAGGACTCATTGGCATACCAAACAACCTGATTTTGCTACCCAAGTTAGTGGCACATCCCCGTGATCACTTTTGTACAAGTACCCTTCCCCCCTTGGGTGTGAAAACCAATTTTACTTGGCCATATATATTATTTACCTGCTCTTTATCATCTTGTAGATATGCCTCATCTGTAGGAATGAAAACAGTGAAGAACTGATGTCCATTGAGCAGAGTAGCCAAACCAGCTTGTTGTAGAAGGGCTATGCTGAGGTGAAGCTGACCCTGAATTCCTGCACTACCTGTGCTGCTAAGCTCCTCTATTGTCTATGGTAGAGACACACACAAAAAACGTGATCATTAACGTGTTAATGAAAATCTATCTAGCAAGATTATACAACAGGTGATGGTTGTTTATATTATCATTTGAAAACAATAAATTTTGCAGATTGCAGGGTTTTTATAGCTGAAACTTGTTAATAATCTGTTTTTGAGTACTGAATTTAAATAAGCTTAACTGCTAGTGTGTTTTTGATTCAGCTCTGGCGGTCATAACATGCTTACAGACATAAATGCAATACTCAAGTTAAAAATTTGGTAAATAACATTCAAAAAGATATCAACAACCTGGAATAACGTATTCTGTTCTTTAATCGTTTCTGCTAGCACTCACCTCCATAATGTTTCCATAGCAATTATTCCCAATAGGAATATACCCGGACTGGCATTGGCAGCTCGTGATTCCAGGGCGTTCCATCACACACGTAGAATGAGGAGGACAGTCTGGTGAGTTAGCTCCTGAACACATGTCAATCACGGTGCAGCCACGCCCACGCTGGAAGTCCTCATAACCATGTCTGCATTCACAGTGAGACTGCAAACAAAAAGATATCAAGGATCAATAATAAGGCTTATGTTACATTCAAGTCACCAAGTCCAAAAGCTAAAGGCATTGCCACAGTGGCTGTTAGCTTTACCCTGGTTCTTCCTACTTGCACATCCCACAAACTGCCAGCATGTAGTGGCTTAACCCTAACCCCTATGCCACTTCTCCATTTAAAAAACTTCTTCGTGGAAATCTGCAACTTAAAAATGACGGGTTTCACCATGCATTTCGAACCCGGTACCCATCGCACCCTTATCCCATTACGCTATGTCAAGCCACTGAGCAGGCGCTGCCATGGCAGCAATTTCGTGATCATAACTAACTCGGTCTATGACGTATTTGCCTAGCTTGTTGATTTGTGATTTATTGGTGTTTGGTAGGGCTAGGGTTAATAGACCCTTGGCACTGGCTGCATTCATATAGTTACACAAACTACCTGTGGAGCATTTTAAAAGTGTAAATACATTGAATGTTGCCTTGTGACGCATTCCAAACATCCATTAGTCAAATGATGAAAGTTTTTAACTTTGAACTTGTATATTTTCTAGATGATCTGGTAATATCATTGCTAGGAATATTACACTCTGGAGAGAAACCTTTGGCGAAAATACTTTGACTTTGATATCAGAAAATACATTTATAATAACATGTACGATTACATACAACATTTGCTTCAAATGTATCTTTTAAACTGGGTTTAATGGCAAATTGGTCAATTTTCAGCTAATGTTGTGCTATATTACCAAGATTTGACATTGTAACTTGAACTTACTGTGCTATGAGTTCTTACAATGAATCAGTATCAAATACTCTATTCATACTAAATATTGTGACCAATCTATTTTCACAACTTTTGAGGAATGCAAAATGATTCATTTTATCTTTCTATCTATTATGTCTGTTTTCTTCAGATTTTTATTTTATCGAAAGAAATCATTCTTACCTCCCCAGGCCCATCAAACAAGCAGAAGCTAGACTGTATAGGACACCCTCCGTTGTTTTCTTGGCAGTCGTTGATAGGAATACACTCAACACCATCTCCGTGATAGCCTCGATTGCAGACACAGTTTCCTTGTGTAGAACAGAAGGCTTCTTGATGGCAGATGAGTCGACCACAATGGATCCTTTGCTCTGTAGGTAAAAATTATGCATCCAAATTAAATGGAAATACTTCAGCTAACTTTAAAATGTATTATTTTTGAAGTACTAGAAACACCTACCCAATGGTTCAGACAGATATGAAAACAACTGGCATCGACTATAATCGGGCATATTCATGGTTTTTAGATCACCGAGGACAAATAATTTTAACCTACCTTGAACAAAAAGTTCTTAGTCAATATTCGTTTTAGTCACATGCGTAATGCTCAAGTTTCAACAATGCATATTGAGCGGTATTGTTAAAAATATGCCCTAGGCCTAGTAAATTTACAAGACCTAGTTAAATTCAAGCCCTCTCTTTTAACCAATCAGAGGACAAGAATCTATATATGAGGTATATAATGTGAAATACATGGAAACAAAAAAGATTTGTCAATCAGCATCAGCTTTATTGCCATAGATCCATTTATAGCATGTTCTAACCAAATCCTAAGAAAGTAGGATGGGTTTGTTCTGCAGGGATTTTGTGATAGAATACTCATTACTTGAATTGTATTAATGGGTATATATTGCTTAGCAACTTGTAATATGTTCAAGCAATGTGGGTTTACGGACACATGGCTTTACATGTGGTGCAAATTGTGATGAATATTATTTAGTACTGGTAAAAAGATGAAAATCATGGGTTTAATGATAAACAACTGAACATTTGTCGAAGTTTACAAACACATGGCATTACATGTGGTAAAAATCACAAAAACTGTTTTTCTGGTAGAATAGTTGAGAAATTCTTGTTCTGCAATACATTGACTGTTATTTTAAAATGGAATCCAGATGCATCACAATATAATAATCACTGTTGAACACACAACTCTAAATCTTTGCTCCCAAATACCAACTCATGTACAAGTATGAATTTCTCTCATCCCTCCTCCAACCCATTAACCCTACCCCATTATGCCACAGCTGTTCAATCAATTTCTATCATACCCACTACTGCAAGCACAGGTAGAAACTCTTCTCCCAGACACCATTTCATACTAGAAAACATTTATCTCATATTCCTACACCAACCCCAATCAATCCTACCCCATCATACCTAGGCAGTTCCATCAATCTACATCATACCCACTATTACAAGCACAGATAATAAAGTCTTTGCTCATACAAGAAAGCATAAATTATCTCATCCCATACCCGACCCCATCAACTCTACCCCGTCATACTTGGCATTTCCATCTATTGCCATCACACCCATTGTTGCAAGCACAGAACGAGTCTCTGCTCCCAGATACCAACTCATACCAGAAACCATTAATCTCATCTTCCTACCCAAGCCTTCACCCAACTCCAATCAACCCCACCCCATCATACCTTGGCAGTTCCATCAATCACTGTATCATACCCACTGATGCAAGCACATATTGAATCTCTGCTCCAAGATACCAACTTCTACCAAAAAGCATTTATCTCAACCTCCTACCCCAACCCCAATCAACCCTTCCCCCATCATACCTTGGCAGTTCCATCCATCACCTTCATACCCACTGTTGCACACACAAGTTAAGTTTCTGCTCCCGGACACCATCTCACAATGAGCATTTAAATGACATCCTAGATGCACACACACATTATCCTCTGAAAATAAACCAAAGAAAAAAATCATATTTGGTTAAACCTATTTTTCTAAATAATTTCTCTATCATTTATGAAGACCCTGTATATTATATGTAGGCCTATATTTAGTTTTGTGAATTTGAATTATGTTCTGAATGGTTCTATTAATTTCAATACTAATTTCATTTACTCATATTTAGATTAGTGGAGATGTGCCTCTTTTGAAATGTGACAAAGGTTTACAGGAGGAGCATTTGGGATTATTTTGAGTATAAACCTGACTTGTTTGAAATGTTTGACTCCCACGGTGCTAATTATGTGACCCCTGGTAGGGTCTTTCATGTTTTCAGATATAACCCCAGAACCTTACACCATGATAGGGTAAAACTATTATCTAAATCTAAGAGAAACAGAATGGGTTTAATCTAGATTTAACCAATTCCGAAATTAGATCCCTCCCCCTGCATTGGTGATCATTTTGTTTCGTGCAAATTAATAAATTTTGACAAACTTGCATTTTCCTCATTTTTTTATATTTTTTAAGAAATTCACATTTAGCTGGTTTTCAAGCTATATTTTCTTTAAATCTTTGCAAGAAACAAATAAGGCATACAAACAAACAGACAAACAAACAGACACAACAAACGGACAAACAAACAGACATACCTTGATCACAGAAGTCTCCTTGGTACCCTGGTCTACACTGACACACCCCATCTCCTTGAGGTCCACCGTTACAAGTACCATGAACACATCTGCATTCTGCAATAAAAAAGAAATAAAATTGGAAACATAAAAAACATTGATTTCCAATTACCTTTATTTCAATTCAGAAAGAGATAATAAGTTTTCATGGAGATAATGTGATGCAATCAAACGACAATCAGATGGTGGCATAAAATGTATTTTTATCATTTTTTGTATAATCTGATCAAATTTTTTAATTGATTTATTTTCAAAAAGGTTTGTTAAAAAGTCATATGAAAAGATCATCACTAAAGAGGTTTAAATTTCAATTATTTCAGCTGAATTGGGGCCGATTTCACTAACATTTAGCGAGGGTCGCTAACCCCGTTTTGATCGCTAACTCCAAAAATGATCGCTAAATAGCGGGTATTAGCGATCATTTTTGGAGTTTAGCGATCAAAACGGGGTTAGCGACCATCGCTAAATGTTAGTGAAATCGGCCCTTGGTTTAACTGTTTTGATTCTATGGTTTTCAAATGGATGAAACCAAGTTGTACTAGTTACACAAATTACAATAATCATGGTATTACAGAATCTATCATATGACAAAAAGCATATGATAGTGTACAAAGTGTCTCCTCTTTCTGATGAAAAAAGCATTTAAAAAAGCTTTATCACATTTTACCATAAACCCATTTTAAGGTGGCTTAGCACAGATAGAATTCCTCTATTTATTTTTCTTATTTGTTTTTATATGGTGATTTCATGTGCTGATCACATTTCTAAAATAAAAAAGGGGGGGGGGTCACTGACTTGTTTTTGAGAAAAATCCATTTAAAAACACTTTGCTTTACCATTTTTTACCATTGACTTCTATGGTAAAATCAAAATAAATAAGACAAAATCTGCTCTATTTTTTCTCTCTTTTTCACATATGTTTTGGTCCTTATATAGTTCATTAAAAGAAAACGTAATAAATGAATATGGTCACCGAATTACTTGTTGAGATATTAAGCAAAATTAAGCAAAAATTAGCATTTTTTAGCAATGACTAATACCGTAAGCACTGTGCCGTCAGGAGTAATGCGCATGGTCTTATGTAAAAATATAAAAATAATGCACATGTAAGATCACATTTCATTAAAGCACAAGATACAGTATGCAAAAAAGTACACTAAAAGCCACAGATAAATATTTTGAAATTGTGTCCAACAACGCTGATATCTGCTCACTCGTTTCTGAAACAGTTTCTATGCCAAGCCACCTTAAGTCACTATTGTTTTATTGAAAACTATTCTTTATTTCTTTAATAAAGAATGAGGACAAATATTAAACACAAAACACCTCATATTGCATTTTCTATTCTGGTAACTTCATTTTCTCATTCTAGCGACTTTCTCGATCTAGCGACATTGTACACCATTAATTGATCACTCAATCTCTTAATGCAAGACCCCAAGCAAAGATACTTGTCATTTTCACACTTTCCCCTAACATTACCTTACGACAAGAAATCTTACCACGCAACTCGAGCTTTTACATGCAACATACTTTCTCATTATTAAGTTTTAAGCGAGTACCAGCCTGGCACATCACCACACAACACTAGGCATGTTACAGTCAAAGACCTTTTCTGACGACTAGGCACCGTTGTTAAAATGAACCACTTTGTATGACAAAATCAATTGAACAAATGCAGTTTTTCTCTCAGTGGTACATATTTCTGTCGACAAATTTGGTGATTTCAATATCATTTAACTGACAAGTTTGGATTTCATTGTCATTGAATAAAATAATGTACATATTTCAAATTATGTAGCACCCATTATCTGATATTTCAATTATGTTTGCAAACAAAATAAAAATGTTCAGAAAAGTCTGGTTAAATGCAGACCTGAAACTGAATCTTCGAAATAAGAGCTGAAAATCGTCAAATTCTGCACTAAAGAGCTTAAATTTGGCTGATTTATCAAGAAAAAGAGCTGAAAACTGTAATAAAAAGAGCTGTAATCAGCTGAAAGTGAAATAAAAAGAGCTGAAATTAGCTGAAAAGTTACGGGTCTGTAAATGAAAAGCTTGAGATATTGCAGGTGTAAAACCATCATTGGAACAGTTACATACTATTCTAGTAATTTATGACTTGTGTACTTTCCTTCCTTTGTTAGGGTTTATATTTTTATGTTTTTATATCTTGGGTCTTTTTGAAAGATGAGAAAATTACAACCACTGATGAAGCAAAATTTTAAATACTGTTTTCTTATAAATCTATAAGTAGTGCTAAATGCTTGGTTATTTTTTCAATTCATTTTTATCCAAAAAAGAGTGCTAAATGCTTGTTTATTTTTCAAACCATATTTACAAATTCAAATAAGGAGTGTTTAAATGCTTGTTTACATTTTTAAACAATTTTTAAAAAAAACAAATAAGTGCTTAAAGCCTATAAAATTTCTTAAATCCATTTATTATTAAAAGAGTGCTAAATACTTGCTTATTTTCAAACTATTTCAAAAAAATCCAAATAAGTAGTGTTCAAAATATTGCTTGTCAACTTTTTCAAACAATATTTTAAAAATCCGAATAATTAGAGCTTGAATGCATGTTTATTTTTTCAAATCATTTTTTCATGGTTATCAGTACAAATGTAAAAATATTTAAAGATTAACATGGCTTCAATACAATATGGTCTAATACTTAAAAAAAATTAAATATGGCAAATTGAGGTTGAAATAGTGACATATAGTTTGATATTAATCGCCTTTAATAATTAATTGGTAAGGCCATATTGTCAAGACTTTCTAAGAACTGAAATAAATTGGATGAGTATCACCCAAAAAAAAATGCAGTCGAATATTCACAGGATGCGATTTGATTAGCTGATATTTTTCAATTGAAGAATGTCTCCAGGAGATGTCATTGGATTTTAA
>JXSR01S017531.1:0-18157 GCA_000969725.1 Ophiothrix spiculata
TGCTAATATAAGTTGTAATAGGTAAATCCAAGTATTTGATAAAATATGATGAATAATTGTGGAGCTAAGTAAATTACATGTTCACCCATTGAAGTTTTGAAGGTCAATTTTGTCGGGAAATGCAATTATTCACGGTTAATTGATTGCATGTTGCTATTATACACTGTAATAATCGGTATCTTTGAAATCGATTGGCAGCTAATTTTTATTGCAATATATTCAGTGGACTGCATTGGATCTCGATCTCTAAATGAAGAATAGAGAAAGAAAGCGTGACATATTATATATTATTCAAAAGCTGAGATTATAGAGAATCAAAATATGTCATAAACTCAATTTTGAAATTTGCAACTTTCCTCTCATTTTGCTAGAGCACCCCTCATATGAAGTGCACTACAAATTACACACATTTCAATGATATACTAAACACAATTCTGGTCAATATCGACATGTGCCTTATTTCATTAGAAGACGTCCCTTCATTGCATCGTTAACAAAACTAATACTACATTTGAAATATCTAGCATTTCATCAAACTAAACATTTATTTGTAATGGATAATTAATATTTCTCTGAACACTATCACAGCTGTGAGTCAAGCTCTCGGGAAGGAGGGGGGGGGGGCACTTTAATATACTTTCACATGTAATCACCCTAGAGCAAGCAAGCCTTTCCAAATCATACCCTAAATGCAGATTATCTTGATTGTCAATTTGGAACCTTTATCACAGACATGCATTCAAAACGGCTATCCGTTTTCACTGACCATACAATACACATTTGTTTCCAAACAAAAAATTTGGGGTCATGATTTCCACTTTACTTCTTATTTAGAAAAGTATTTAAAACAAACTGAAACATCTCCAAAATAGTGTTTAATTTTTACATCTGACTGACTAGTGAATGCAAAACTGTTGAAAAATATACCTTTTTTAAAAAAATACATGAAATCACAACCCTAAACGCTGTCAATGTAAACCTCGTCACTGAATGAAAAAAGTATGGTTCCCACTTTTTTTTTTTTGCTCATGGATAATAACAAGTTCAGTCAGAGTGCCCACCCCCCTCCCCCTCCTCCAATAAAGCTTAGACCAAATTAAAAAGCATCTTCTTTGATAGCAATGACCTCAGTGTTCACAGCACATCATTTTTGTGCTACTTTTATTTTCATGTTTTTATCACTGTGAGTTGATCAAATTATAAACATACGAAAATATTTTTTTAATTTAATTATTTTGAACTTTACAAAATGCTTAATCATAATTAATCAAAAGAGCGGAATATATACATATGAACAAACAGACAAACAAATATAAGTAGAGTAAACATTGTTTAAGGCTGCGATCACATAGAGGTATACACACTGGTACACAGTATACGATATTCGCTATACGCTCCTGGGAGGCACTTATGTGTTTAGTGATGAGGATAATCCCTGACAATTTCAAATTTGAGTGCCTCCCCCGGGAGCTTATAGCAAATACCGTATACCATACTTCTATGTGATCACAGCCTTACTCAGCCTATACAATACTGGTTATATAAGAACAACTGTCATTGGCTGGTATCAAGAAATGTTCTTTTTAAGCCAATTACAGTAAGGTTTACAAAAAGTTGCATCAAAAATGTAGTTTTGAAAACCTTGGCTGAAATTTTGCAACAAAATCTAACTATTATGCTATGCAAAATTTAGGAATGAGTTTAACCCCTCCGTGGAGGGGGGGGGGGGGGGGCAGTCAAGTAAAATGCTGCAAGCAGGCGTGACCAATTTTTCAAAACACCCATTAACCAAAACCCTGAATCAAGAGGTGCTCCGTTTTCTAGCCCAAGTCCCCCTACGTCATAGGAGAATAAAGCATGTTTCACCAGGATTCGAACCCATGACCTCTGGCTTCCCAAGCAAGACACACCATTAGCAGGCCACCATGGGGCTGCTGCCCAGGCAGCGATATTGTCCCTATATACAAACCGCATCTATGACGTATTCGGACTTGGGCACATTTTGGCGATTTTTGACAGTGAGCTTTAGCGCGGTTAGGGTTAGAGGGAGATTTCTTCCCAAGTCAAAATAAACCCAATAGAAGATTTGCATGTATGTCATAATAGCAGAAACTTGACTATGTTATTTACTGCATAGAATACTCCTGTCTGGTCCAGCAAGCTATCCCACAGGTCATTGTCAGAAAACGAAAACCAGCTTTCTAGAAAAATACCCCTAAACCCTGATGGTGGGATTTTGATAAAGTACCCCATTTCTTGATCCCCTAAGCACTGTCACCTGAACGTTCAATCCATAAAAACAACCGTAATTCACCTTTTTCTTGGTCATGCCTGCTTACAGAATTATACTTGACTGCCCCAAGGAGTTTAACATGGTTGTTTTTGGTATATTAAGGCACACTGCACACTGTGTAGAAAGACACAAACTCACTTAAAGCAATACTATAAAGTGTTAAAAATGAAGCGCCCCCTGTCACCCATGACTTTTGATTTTTTGGGCTTATTGGGATTGTTTTTGGTAGATATGAATACCCTCCAAACGATTTGGCTCAAAGATGCTTACTTTTTCTGTTATGGCCATTTGTTGAATTAAATTTGGGATCCCGAATTTAATTCCACATATCTTAGTATAGGAAAGTGTGCATGTGGTTTTTATCCATTTTTGGGTCACAAAAACAATTTTTTTCACAAAATACACTAGAAAACGCCTTTGTACAGTCACATTCCTCCATTTTATGCTGTTTTTACTCAAAACCATTTTTGATCAAAATCTTATAGTATTGCTTTAATGGAATAGATACAAAACATATCAAGACCATGAAGCATCATTTTAGTTTTTTTCACTTCAATTTCAATGATTTTGCATTATTTATATAAAGGAGCTTGGTTTGATTTTTCAAAATATAGTTTTCATGGTCATATGAAAGATGGCCATTCAAGAGGTCTAAATTTAAAATTTCAGCTTAATTGGTTAAACGGTTTTGATTTTTTTGGCAGTTTTGTATTTCGGATCTTCCTATACGTTACTGTATAAAATTAATCATGGTTCATAATTGGACACATTTTCATATATATTTTCATCAAAAAGGAACATATTAAACTCAGACGTGAAATTTCACATGCGTTATGAGAAAAATATGAGCAATATTTGGTACCAAAATCTCAACAAGTTTGAAAAAAAGTTGAGGTAATCAGACCATGCTCCTTTAATGCAGGTATTTTAAAAGTAATTTGAAGTATACAATATATATACACACTATATCTTATATCTTAGCAAACTTCATCTTTTTGCTAAATCATCTTTGATTGCATCTTTTAAATAAACGGTCACCAAAAAATAAGTTCCCCCCATGGATGACCAGACTTTGTCATGATAGAACTCTCCATTTTGAATACTTTTCTTTTGCATAAAATATGTTTCTGTTTTGAGAAACACTTGTGCACGAAACCCACGTCACCATTTGATGAAAGCTTTTGTCGTTTTCTAACAACACGCATTTGTTTAAAAATCATTTTTTAAAAACTGACGAAAAAAAGTTGCACTTGTGAATTTTGCGAACTCTCAACATGCTTCCACGTTTATTTATTTTGTTTTTCTCTATTTTAAATCAGTGCATGTTCCACAGTTAAAACATGGTTTAGACCTCTTCTTATATTTAAATGAATTGCCATGACTTAAATGAAGAAATTGACGGATTTGTTAAAATTGCTAGCTGTGTCCGCCGTTCTTTTCAACAACTGATAAAGCAATTTTGTGTTTAGATTTAGAACAAATTTCACTATTTGTTTTTGAAATTTTGACCCTATGGCATTTTTATACACCAGAAGAAATTTAGGTAACGAGTCATTGATCAAAATCATTTTTTTTTTAAAAAACAAAACACAGGTTAACAGTGCAGTGATATCGCGTAAAATTGTAAAGCTTTGCGATCCGTTACCCTTGGTCGTTCAAGTTCCATGCCCTGGTAAAAATGTGCAGTAAGGTCTCTGCTAATACTGTCTTCTTGTGAAAATCATGTGTGTTTGCTCCTGAGTATTGCATGATCCTGGCATGATCATCTGAAGGTTCAGAGTATCCATTATTTAACATGTTTAATTCCACAGATTCTCTCTCACTTTCTCTCAAATTATCTCTTACATTCAAGCCGGGCATTCAAGACATGTTGTTTCCATGACAGAAACGTGACAGAATTGGGTGTCACATCACCATGCATTGTATTGAAACCATGTAAAAAAGTTTACTTTGGCAGCATAGTCAAGTTAATGCAATAAATTCTAAAGTAAACTTTATCTATGCCACAAGAAGGCTACAAGAAGTTAAATGCAACTTTTTTTTCGGCTGTTTTAAAAAATGATTTTGAAACAAATGTGTCTTGCTCAAAAACGTCATTACCTTTCATTAAATGGTAGAGTGTGTTGTATAGAGAATTGTTTCCTTAAACGATAACGTGTTTTAAGCAGGAGAAATACAGCCAACATGGCGACTTTTGTCTTGACAAAGTCTGGTCATCCAAGGGGGGAACTTATTTTTTGGTAACCGTATATAAAAGGTGGATTTCATGCAAGAAAGAGCTTGCTGCTGTGTGTGGTGGGACCATAGATTTAGAGAAGAGAGAAGATATCAGACTTGCCACCATTTATATTCCTGCATGGGGATCAAATTGGGGTATTCAGGTGTTTACCAATGTCGCATCGCATCTATATAATGCACGAATATTGAAGACAAGCACACATGCTTTGTGTGCAGATTGGGGTATCATTCGATCAAGTATTATTTGAGCAGTTTGTCTCTACGTGCAATCAAATCTCAGTGCTAAGTTGATTTGGCAGGAACCGGGTGTACCCGAATACCTCCAATTTGAGCTCCAACGATGCCATTACACTCGCCAGTATACTGAGTCCGGTATCTCCCCTCTATATCTTTCCAAGCAATGATTTATTGGACAATATAAACAAAATCCAGATTGCAGGGCCCCATTGTCTGTAAAGGCAATCCTTATCCTGGATTTTTGTTTATATTGTCCAATAATTTTTTAACTTGCCTATAATAACAATGAGTTGAACCTTTCCTTTCAGGATCCATTATTATAGCTAGAGTTGACTTTTCCGAATATGTGATCTCACTGTCAATGTGCAAGTTAATAGAGATGTAAATAGCCCTTTCTCACAATAAATCCACAACAAAAATACAAAAATAATATCATTAAATACTGGCATTCATCAAATCAAATATAAATTAGGTGAAGGTGAACTCAATGTTTGGAGATCAATCTATGCATGATACCTATACTCGATAAACCTTGGAGTATGCAACAAGCAATCAGACTCTGTTACGAGATCCCTAGCATATCCCTTGTATTCTACAACATTGTGAATTTGTTGTTTTGTATTTGTGTGATAAGTATTGATTGATCAGGATTGATCAAGACCAAATCACTGCGTATTAATATTTTATTGCATGAATTTAATCATAATTTGGTATCATTTTGGGCTAATGTTGTTGCTAACACATGAACAGACATTGAACATAAGTTCATTTGAATATTCACCAAGATTTGGTACATTGTTGTGATTAGAGAAATACGGACTAATTTTCGTCCCCGTATGGTCATATTGGTTTATGTGTGTTAATCGGCTGCTTGTTGCATACTTCAAGATTTACAGAGTATATACATGCACAATCATGCGTATATAAGATCAACTGAACTTTTTGTACACTCGTTTGGTTACCATGTATAAACCACAGCAACACACTTGCATCAAATGATATACATTTTTCCACACCATGCACCAATCATATTTGTAAGAAAAACATTTGAGTACAATATCACTCAACACATAAGTATGTTTAATGCATTCACAGGTTTACCAAAACCTGATTCCTTAAGGTGTTTGGTCCACGCGCCGTTCACGCGTACCAGTACGCGCCAGTTTCCGAGTTGGTAAGTCCCGCAATACGCATGCGCATATTCTCTGAGTAGTGTTTTGAAGCTAAAAATGGCCATACTTTAGTATTTTTCTGGAAAATTAGGTCCGTGACCCCCAATTTTTATTTTTTTATTTGAAAGAACATACTTGTGCGCAACTTTTATAAAAAAATTAACAAAATTACTCGAGCAGATTTTTTGAATGAACACTAAATAATTTCACTTTTGCCACATTTTCCATAGACCCCTGTACTAATTTGTCCCCCAAAACCTCCAAAAATGGTGTTTTTAAACAGACTCTCATGCAAAAACGAGTCCCGTACCCCCCAATTTTTATTTTAAAAATCGGTTCTACATCAATAGAATATCATTCATGCCGATTTATACAAAAATTGCTCTAGCGGATCTCCCATGGACCAAACACCTTAAAGCTTTCATGAAGTAGCATTTGGCAAAGATTATTACTGTCCATGAGCAAGATATTATTTTATACCGCTGAATATAGGCATAGACTGCCCTCTTCTTCAGACTAAACCCGGCTCACTGTTTTCCGATCATCCAAACGTGCTGGGGACGCGTGCTTTACCATCGCCGTAGCTTGCCTCTGGAACGATCTCCCCATGTGTCTGCGTGAAGCTCAGAGTGTGCCTATATTTAAGCGGCAGCTCAAAACTCAGTAGTTCCCTTTAATAATCATGCTGCTCTCCGTTTATTTGGTGTGTTTTCTTATTTTGTGCCTTGTACTTTTTTGTATATTTTTGTAATTAAGCCCTCCATTCCTTGTGGGGCACTGTATAAATGCTTGTGTAATAATAAAACAAATTTCTATAATCATAATGACAAATTTATACAAAAATCAATATTATAGCATTCCTAAATATGCCAAACATTATCCTGGAAGCAAGAAAGGATCTTCCAAAACTTACATCATTAATTTTCATGTATCATTGTACGAAAGAACTTCATACAAATTCTTTAGTGTATGCTTTAAAATATTTTCTGTTCAAGGTGACCTGTAGCATAATGAAAGAAAAAATTGATTTGCACTAACTACAAAATTAACATACATGACAACATGATAAAGGCCAACATTAAATACCTAATACCATTCAAATCAGGAAAGGATTTCTGAGGTTCAAACCTTCACCAAAAAAATGATGATTTGATGATCAACGGTTTGTGATATCAGTTCAGCGGAACTCACAATTCGGATACGTATCTGAATTAAGATACCCTGCATCAAAATTCTGATACCCGTATCTGAATATGGATTAAAAACAGCTGAAGCAGGATATCAGCTGAAATGAATTATTCAGCTTCGCCACGCACCATAGCGGTATGTACAAAAGTTAATAAATTTTTTATCATTTGTCATCTAATTCTAACAAAGTTTTGGTCAAATTATTTTGCTTTCTGTGATCAGGACATATTTCGAAACTGTTCCGCTGGAATTGCATAGATGGAAATGACATTTCCACAGATACATTTATCGTAGATGCAAAAAAGATGTTCTACATATACTTGCCATGCAGCTTGGGCTATTGATTTGTTTTAAATGTTACTTGAGCAACGACGGGCGTAACAGAATTCGGATACCCCTCCATATCCTAATTCTGGTACGGGTATCAGAATTTTGATACGTGAGTGTTAAAATTCAGATATGTATCCGAATTGTGAGTTCCGCCGAACTGATATCGCACCCTGAAGTCACATCATATTTCCTCAAATATTCCACAAATCATACAATTTCCAAGCATGGCACTTTACAACTTACAATTTTCCCAGGCTTGGATGTGAATAATCACCATTGACTTAGAGTGGACATCCTGGACTCACCCCATTTTAACTCTGGCATGGGGATCAAATTGGGGGTATTCTGGCATTTGCAGATGATGCATCGCATCCCTGGGATCCTTCTTATCTTGTCATAATGCGCAAATATTGAAAACACGCACACATGCTTTGCATGCAGGTTAGCGTATCATTAGTGTAAAGTATTTACACAGATTGTTTCTACAAGCAACTGAATCTTGGCACCCAGATTTGATTTTGGTGGGTAGAATTAGAGTGGAGATCCTGGACTCACCCCATTTTCATTCTGGCATGGGGATCAAATTGGGGGTATTCAGGCATTTGCCGATGATGCATTGCATCCCTGATATCTTATCTTGTCATAATGCACAAATATTGAAAAAACGCACACATGCGTATCATTAGTGTAAAGTATTGTTTACACAGATTGTTTCTACGTGCAACTGAATTTTGACACCCAGATTTGATTTTGGTGGGAACTGAGTGTACTCATATACCCTCAAATAGAGCTCAATGGCTGACAATGCCATAACACAAGCCGCCGTATGAAGTGCAGGATCTCCACTCTTTATCTCAACATATGAGTGCAACAAAGTTCGTCATGTGAGTGCAAGAAAGTCATATCTGCAATGGCTGCCATGTGTTATAACTATTTAACACTTTAAGGTCCGTATGCACAAAAGAGGTTTAAGACTTAGACTGGGTTTAAAGTTAGACCGAATCTAAGTCAAAATTACTACTGCCATAAAAGAACCTTTTGAAGCATTTTTGAAATGCAAAAGCTTTAAAATATGGAAGATTCAATCAAAAATTTTACTGACAACACAAAATATGACTATATTGGTTGAAGAAAATATATTTAGCTGTGATACAAAATTTGACTTAAATCAGGTCTAACTCTGAACCTCTTTTGTGCATACGGGCCTTATTCTATCAAATGTCTCTCCCATATGTTAGTGGCTCTTGAAATGGTTATTCAGGTGACAAGAACCATTGGTTCTTCAGGTGACACCGTCACCTGAAGAACCATTTCAAGTGCCACTGAGCCAAGACTGGACATTCTACAGTGTCCAATGCAAATTTTTGACATATGGCAGCTTTTGCAGATACGACTTTCTTGCACTCGCATAACCAGTTGTATCCGCAATGGCTGCCATATGTGATATTTATCTAACATCTTGTCACTAGAATGTAACAAAACCCTCAAAATTTGTCCACCATATTCATCAAGAGGCACTGACCAAAGACTGGACATCCTAAATTTATGAAAAATGGCAGCTACAACATTCTTGCACTGACAAGATGATCAGTCAAGTGAGTGCAAGAAAGTCGTATCTGCAATAGCTGCCATTTTTCATAAATTTGGATTGCACACTGTATAATCTCCAGTCTTGAATCAGTGGTTTGTGAAATAATTCTTCAGGTGACACCGTCACCTGAAGAACCATTTCAAGAGCCACTGACATAAGATGGAAATTTTGAGGGATTTTTCACATTCTTGTGACAAGGTGTTAAATAAATATAACTTAGGGCAGCCATTGCAGATACGACTTTCTTGCACTCACATGATGATCTATGGTTATCACATACACACCAAAGAACATATAGAAGAGACGCCAGCTATTGACTATCAGGGATGCAAGTCACTGACGTCAAAATTTCCTTTATGTCTGGAAATTTTGTGGAAAAGAATTCCTATTCATTTATACAGAACAACATTTCCTGAAAAAAATAAATAAGTTTTCTGTAGAATTTCCTGAATTCAGGAAATTTCCTGAAAGCCTACACATCCCTGAAATGTCTTAACAAAGCCGTCATTATCCAGGAATCGATATGCGTTCTATCCCATAACAAAATTTGACACTCAAAGACCTCCAACTTGTACAGCTTGCACACTGAAGATCGGCCATAATGCGAAACAGATACGAGGCATAAGCAAAGCGGTGAACAACGATGAAAACATGTTGACGCCATCATTGTCCAGGACAGGCCATCCTGCGATATGTTTTGTCGTTGTTGAAGGCACATGGACGATGCA
The DNA here is from genome assembly GCA_000969725.1 of Ophiothrix spiculata. Lineage (NCBI taxonomy): Eukaryota > Metazoa > Echinodermata > Ophiuroidea > Amphilepidida > Ophiotrichidae > Ophiothrix > Ophiothrix spiculata. The sequence continues at coordinate 9,778 of JXSR01S017531.1, forward strand.
TTTTCTTTCTGTATCGAAGGCTATGGAGAGATAAAATAAAAATACAAATAATATTTTAGAGTTTTAAAAACAACAAAGACATTTTGAGAGGAAACTTTCCAAAATATTTAGTGCTTAAGTTTTTGCAAATTTATTCTGTACCATAACTTTTGAACAAAGTGCTTAAAGTTAATAAAAGTACACATTTCCCGAAAGTAATTTTCACAAGGAACATGAAGGCGATGTTGATTTTTGGTCAAAAATCACAAAACACACATTTTTTTGGCCATTTGGGCTTCGGGAAAAGCTTAAAATAACATCTTTAAAAAAAATGACCTAGGAATGGGAATTTTAATTTAAAACACCCACTCGGGTGTTGCGTCATTTTTATTTTTTAGAATTTTGGCTAATTTTTTGATTTTCATGCCAAATAAGGTCAAAAATTCACTTTTTTCCATTTTTTGGTCATTTTTTGACCTTATTTGGCATGAAAATCAAAAAATTGGACAAAATCCTAAAAAGTAAAAATGACGCAACATCCGTGTTAAATTTCCCATTCCTAGGTCATATTTAAAAAAAATGTTATTTTTAGCTTTTCCCGAAGCCCAAATGGTAAAAAAATGTGTTTTTCACGATTTTCTCAAAAAATCTGAATTTTGGTCAAAAATCAACATCCCCATCATGTTCCTTGTAAAAATTCCTTTCTGGAAATGTATACATTTATTAACTTTAAGCACTTTGTTAAAAAGTTATGGTACAAAATAAACTTGCAAAAACGTAACATTGAGTAAGGTGCTTACACCCCTTAATCAGTTAAAACTGTAATGATATTCTGGAATGTGTTTCTTAGTTTTTCCGATGATCTACTTTGACTTTAAAAAACCACTATAGGCCAAAAATAGTTTATTGGTAAACAGAAATCCAGAGTGCAGGGCCCCATTGTTTGTTAATGTAACACTCAAGATATATTTCTATTTATATTGTCCAATAAATTTTTGTTTGACCTACACTGTATTATGCATTACGCGGGACTAGTATTCCAAAGATTTGGTTAAATGCAAAATGTAAATCAATTAAACATATGTGATGGCTCACCCTGAAAGGGGGGACTTTGCAGATAAAATTTTATCATTTCATCTTTTACAGCATTTTCTAAGCTTTAAAATGACACCTTACTTGTTGAAATTGATCAAGGCAATACAATTTTACAACTGAAAATCTGCTGGAAATTCTTATTATTTTCTTTATTTTTTGCTGCCTATTTTCATCATTTTCTCGAAAAGTGTTCTGTCGCAAAGTTCCTCTTTTCGGAGTGAGTCATCACATATAAGGGAGAAAAAAACGTGCCTTTTCAAAGAGTACTATGTCATTTTTTCAGAAGTATTTCAAAGACAAAAACCCGCGGCTTCAACATTCCTCAGCTACTTTTCCTAACACTAAGATTCATCTTCAACATTTACAATTTTCTAGCCCCAGTTTTAAATAAAATTAAAGAAAATTAGACCATAGTCTGAGATTCTAAATCAAGATTGTATGTTAATGTTAACTTAACATCAAAATTTAACCTGCTCATATTTATATTCATTTATGTCATATCAAAAAATCATAAATAGTTTTTCAATATTGTCAATACTCGATTATTATCACTATACTAGTAAATTTATATCTTCCATTTCTCAGGTTGCTCATATATTTCAGCAAAGCCATTCATGCAATAGCAAAAATTTTTAAAATAACATGATAGAGGGCAGTATTACCATAACCCAGATGGTACAGATAACAAGGTAAATGAGTCAGTGATATGTTACAACAGCTAGTACCAGACAGCAGGGAACTTGTTTTGATTTAGTTATAAATCACTGCATGCTATTATGAGTAGCTATTTTTCTGACTTTTGTGGTTATTTGTAACTGTTTCTTGAAACAGTTGATTTTAGTATTCTATAACTTATCATAACAAATCAAACAAAAATGGTAAACTCAAAAAAATGTCGATCAGTCTTGTTTTTGAAATCCGACCTTCAAAACCCCAACAAAAAATAATAAAAATTTAAAAAAAACCCAGATATCTATACTGGAATAAAATGACAACCAGCCTAGATCTCCGCTCTCAATCTATGAAGTACACAAATATTGGCTAAAATAAAGAGGGTGAGGTATAAATAATGGCCTTTATAACTACTACATCCCTTTTTTATCTTTACAAGTCCTAGCTTTGACCTTGTGTGACTTTGCAAATATCTACAGTTAGTGCATCTCTGTTTGTACACATTAGATAACAAATTATCATACCACTAAGAGAATTTATGACCATATTTGGAAAAATCGCTGCCGTTATATTTCGTATCATACCCTTATATTATGTCACTGAGCGCGTCGGAACGTTGCATTTTAAATTTGTAGGGATGCGCAGTACTATGTAGAGTAAAACGTTCACCAAAAGTGTGAAATAAAGCTTCAAAAGTTGAAAAAACAAATAAATAAATAGTTTAAAAATAAAGATTATAAATTCGTTATTTGGTTCAGCGTCGATATGTTATGGGAAATACTCGTGCGCTCAGTGTCCAGCTGCGCTTCGCCCGGATATGACACTTCGCGCACGAGTATTTCCCATAACATACCTCCGCTTCACCTAATAACTAATAATGTTGTCCACAGGTCAAGAAATTTGGTTTGTTTGTTTTTATTATTTGGATGGAAGTGGCTATAGACACGATGATCGTGTCAATAACCGCGCCCAAAATGGCTATAGACACGATGATCAGGCATGAGAAAGTGAATGGCTATGGAGTCAATGCTCACTGATGCTCAGGGGGATGGCAACAAAAATAATGGAAGGAAGAAGGTGACTTGCATTGATTGGTAATATTACAACCGGGAGAGTTTTTTTATGTTATTCAGAATGTCAACTTGATGTTTCCTTTTTTGTTTTTGGTCCGTGGCAGACCAAAAGAGAGGAGTGCGTAAAACCAACAAGAGGAAGAAATAACAGGGAGCAAAGTTGTAATATTACCAATGCAAGTCACCTTCCTCCTTCCACTATTTTGTTGCCATCCCCTTGAACATCAGTGAGCATCGGATCCATAGCCATTCACTTTCTCACACCGAATCATCGTGTCTGTAGGCATTTTGGGTGATGTTATTGATACGATCATCGTTTCTATAGCCATTTTGGGCGAGGTTATTGACACGATCATCATGTCTATACCCATTTTGGGCTAGACTACTGACACGATCATCATGTCAATATCCTCGGCCTATTTGGATATGCCAGAGATATAATACAACAAAATTACATAATATACAAAATAAAGATAAATAAAGGTTTTTTCTTTGAAGTTTGTGGTCAATTTTGAAACTTGAAATATGTTCCTCAGGATTACTCAAAGCTCAAAAGTAGTTCTCAAATACAAATCCCCAAATATCTTGGTACTCAAGGATATATTTCAACATCCTACAGGCATCATGTTAACTTTACACTGATGTTTGTGAGGTGTTCTAGATCCTAGTAATCTTTTGTTTGGCTGAATGACCTAGTAGCCTTAAAGGATACTGCTTGATGACCTGATCATAGATTGAATCAAGCTTATATGCCCGTATGTCCTTATTCACAATCCCCCCTCTACTTGAAAAGATGTCAAAATATGTGACGTGGTATAGCAAAACCAGGCTCATCTTGGCAGAGATGGAAATCTATTTTTTGTAATAATATAAAAATATAGACTTTGTACTTTCTAAAGATTTTTGTTTCATCTCAAATAACCATTCCTAACCAAAGTTTTGAAATTTTAAAATTTGGATTTCTAAAATGTTTAAAATGAGAAATGGATAACAAAATAGAGAAAAATAATAAAGAAATATAAAGAAAATCAAAATAATTATTTGTTTAAAAGTATACCTTCCCATTTGACTTTCCCTGGGATTTTCACATAATGTTTTAAACATATTCAGCACTACAAATTTGTTAAAAACTCAATTTTGACAAAATTCACCCTTCCCATTATTTTTGCCTTATTTTTTAGCCTTGCCCAGTTCCGCCTGATTTTGCTATACCGTGTCACATATGTGTCGTGGTACCAAGAAAGGTACACCATTGTGAGAAAGTCAATTTCCAGTCAATTTTTACTCAAGTTTATCTTTTGAACCGAAGATGTTCCCTTCGATGTGGTGCGTCATACATATCTGTAAGTACCAAAAAATCTTTTGTATTTGTATAACATTGAGAACTTTAAATAATTTCTAACCCACCTGAATACTGCAATGTAGCACCAAGAAATGAGTCGATAAGCGAGCCCAGAAACCCTGCAATAGCAGCGAAGAAAACCACGGGCCATTGAGGAGGGACTTCATACAGCTCTGATGAATTATAGGTTAGAAGAAGACATATGTAGTATGATAAACCGACGATAAAACCTCCAAAGGCGCTAGCTACGAGGCCTACAAATGACACACCACCATTGGTACCTGAAATTAAAGCAGATGATATACTCAGAATGGTCTGAAAATTGTCATTTGATGGGGAAAAAAGGAACAATCCTGCACATTATTCAAATTGGTTTGTTGCTATCGAACTGTGCATCCAAACCATGAGGGGCTATTAGGGCATTAGTCATGATCCACTTGGGTATGAAAACTTTTGAAAACTCATTTGAATCAAAGAAAGAGCTTAATAGATTCAAAACAAACAAACAAACAAGATTATATCACTTCCTCTAAAAAGACAATTTCAGCCAAATTCATTTATTGGGGTTCTGTCAAATATTGCGTGCTTCAAATATGGATAGCAAACTCTGATTGCCTGGTACCTAAATCGATTGTTTTCTTTGCAAGTGTCTTTCTCAAAAACTTCCTACCATTTGAACCAAGTGTAACAAATTTGTGATTTGTTTCCATAAAAACCTTTAAAAAATAGCACAAAATGCATGGAAATTACCATTTTTGCGTAAATTTGACTAAAAATTCAAAAGTTGATCACACATGCTGAATAATTTATTGCATAGTTTGGTTCATACTCCAAAGTTGATGGACTACCAAGGACTCATATAGTTGAATCTGGACTCACCACCATTATGATTTGACTGCCATGTAAATCCTATGGGATGGCAGCCGTCTTGGATGATGAGTTATTGTACCTCCGACAAGCCTACGCTGGTACCCTCGATGTGGGCGCTTCACTATATGGTTCAGACTGCCCATCACCGCAGGTATTGGCTGATCAAAATTAGTCAAAATTTTGACCAGTAGAATTACACAACTTGACAGCTCACTCGCCCTATCAAACTACACGGCAAACGTTCGTGATTGGAAGGCTTTGGTGAAGAGGTTGACAAGACCTCTGCATGGCGCCCCGCGTTTAACAACGCGTTACAAGCATTCGCGCAATCACCAATGCGTCACGCATGTTGTGTGTTTGACGCGGAAAACAAATGCTTCAGGGTACGGGCCAATCAAGTGCTTAGATTCATTAGCGGATACCTGCGTCTTATGTCAGTGTGGAGTTGTTGAAGACATAAGAGGCCGGGGACCAGCGTACGACAAGCCACAATACACGCTACTTGAAACGCAGACAAGGTTTGCGCGTGAAACGAAATGCACACGTGTATATGCATCAAGAAAAGATTTCTGCAATCTGCCTGGATATCGGGACAACCCATACCAAAAATTAATGTCATCAGATAGCCATTGGATAACCATCCGATGGTTATCCGATGGCTTTTTGGTAGCCATCAGAAACCATCGGCTACCCGATGTCTTCCCGATGACTCTGTCCCTTGCTATCAGAAAGACATCGGGTACACATCGGGTACCCGATGTCTTTCCGATAGGTAACAGAAAGACATTTGCTAGCCGATGTCCAGCTGATGGTACATCGGGAAGCCATCAGGTAACTTAGTTTATAGAAACAGCTATCGGGAAGCTATCCAGAAACTTAGCCAGCTATCAGGAAGCCATCAGGAAACTTAGTTTGTAAAACAGATGACCATAAGTACCATCGAGAAGCCATCGGGAAAAAACAGCGGATGGCAACTATGGCACCATGGGAAAGGTCAATAGGTCTCTTTGTCTGGGCAGTTATTTTGCACATGGTGAGTGGCAGTTCATTTGGTGGGAAAAATATGCTTTTATTTTGTTGCTATTTTTTTTTTTTTTTAAACACCTATCAGGAAGCCATCGGGAAATAAGCCAACGGATGGCAACTAATTTGCATGTGAAATTGCCATCGGATGGGCATCTGCTGGGTACATTTTTTTTGCTATGGGAAACTCCAAATATGTCCGGAGCGACACAAGATGGCAGAAAGCCCAGATTCTCCTATAAAATTTCCTTGTGGACTATTCTATTATCTTATGACCAATCCACATACCTACAGGTACCTTAGCCCATGTCGTAATCAGTCTTGGTTCTCCATTCCCCATCACAGATCCCACCTCTGAGGCAAATGTATCCCCACAACAGCATGCTATGGCACCAACCACAGCCATAGCCATCCACGTAGGATCATAGTACTGGCCAAAGTCCAACGGTACATCCATGAAGCCTGTGTCTACCATGTACAGAACCGCTAGGGATGTGGCTATTCCTCCATTACAGATGACCTGGATCCAATTGCGCTGACCACCTGTACAGACCATGAATAAGGAAAAGAGCATTGATAATGTTTTTGAACAATATGTCCAGTGGCGTGCCCGAAGGTCCCCCCCCCCCAGTTTGGTGAGAACTGAGGAAAAGACCCATTCGGGGATCTTGACAATAAAAAAAGATAGAAAAGAAAGGGGAGGGGTAAAAAATGAAAGAAAAAGAGAAGAAAAATAGTTTAAAATGTTTCAAAAATTGTTGAAAAACTTGTCGTGCGCTTGAGAGATCTTAAAATATGGGTGTACTTTTTTTCTTTTTAGTCGTATGTCATTCGGGGAAACTGATGGTTGTGCCCCACCACTCAAAAAATCCTGGGCACCCCACTGAATATGTCATCATGGATTTCAATTAGAGAATATGCAATATTCAAATTTTAACTGCCTCTGAGTGGGATAGCATGCAAAATATTAACTGACAGTGAAATGTGGTTCCAAAGTGTAGCCAGTGCTTTTTCCATTCCGTCCACAGACGACCGTTGATGATGATGATATTTTGGTGTTAAAGAATTTATATTAAATTAATAATATAAAACAAATATTAACTACTTCATGTGATGGTAGAAATATCATTACAAAGTAAAACCTGTACCAATGTGTGTACCATCTCATGATATGGGACAATACATCTTTCTCTGAGTAATGATATTTCCACCATCACATGAAGCAGTTAATATTTGTTTTATATCATTCATTTAATATAAATTCTTTAACACCAAAATATCATCATCATCACCGGTCGTCCGTGGACGAAATGGAAGAAGCACTGGCTACATGTTTGAACCAGATTTCCCTGTCATGCATGATATGTTGGATCACAGTACGTAAATACAGCAGGAAAGTTATCCTTATGTGTTATACAGCTGTTCCAGTGAATTCACCAGGCAGTTCAAGTTAGTTTTCGGGAAATTTCCTGAGTTTGGGATTTTTCTGTAAATTGCAAGTTTGCCATCAATTTTATTATTTTCAGAAATTGTCTTCCTGTATAGATGTTTTATTTTGGTGCTTTTTGATGGCATTTTCATGCATTTAAGGACTGTTTTTGTGACTTTTTCTGCTGTGTGTCTTTTTCCTCTCACCAGTCCCACGTACAGGGAAAGAGAAAAACAAAATGCATTTTTGAATGGAAATTGAATGTTATTTGTTGGATGAATTCTTAAACTCATCCTTAAACATGGGCCTCTTTTTGGATGAAACTCCCTAATAATGGGCATCTTTTTATCCAAATGGGTATGGGTTTTGAGCCTTCAGCCGCACACCCCGTCCAAACCAAATCTAAGTATCCCCCACCTCCGGGCTTCTGCCTCTGTTTGATTTCCCACCTGGAGGAGTCCAGAAAATCTAATGACAGATGCGTTGTTCGGTCGTGTCGATGTAGTGTCAAGCAAAACATAAACAGTTGTCTGTTGCGACTGTCATAATGTCGAGATGACAACAACAATTAAAAGTGTGCAATCTTGACATTGTCAGTGGGGAAAAGTTTCTCAAAAACTGAGGACTTTGCCATTTTTGTCAAGTATCACACGTACACTGCACACACATGTTAGACAGAACTCATCTTTTTTAATGACAATCTAGTGGGGGGGTACTTAGTGGAAAGGTGGGTGTACGGACGCGCAGCCAAGAACGGTTGCATTTTTAACCTCCCAAAGGCACCTCGAAAATTTGGAAAATGGTTTACATAAGGCCAAAAAAAAAATATTGTTTGTTTGCCCTCCAGTGAAAAAATTAAAATTTTGGGTCGGTCGGTCGGTTAATCTTTTTTTTTTT
>JXSR01S017532.1:10492-24582 GCA_000969725.1 Ophiothrix spiculata
GTTGATAACAAACGTTACAAAAATACCTTGGTAAGGCAAAGGTTAAAAGATGCAAGTTGTCGGCCGTGCAAATTCGGATATACTTGCAAATTATAAAGATATATTTAGAACATCATGGTCACTCTTTATCACAACTTCAAGACCCAAACTTTAACTTTCATAAACAATGTATAATTTTAAAGCTTATATAATTCCCTTTCAAATTACATTTTTTTTAAAGGCAGACAACTATAACATTGTAACACATAAGCTCCCCTTTTTCTTCGCTCTGTGTCCCTTCAGTTGTTTGAAAGTCTAAACAATTTTAAAGTCATTTTCTTCCTCGTTTATAATGTTACTCAGACTATGCTGAATAGTTGGACCTCATTACTTAAATGGAATATAAATTGGAACTGTCCTGTCCAACAAGCTTGAAGTTGGCTGACCACAGAGTCAATTTGTCGAAGAATGTGTCTTTACTGAATCATAAATGTATGTCTTTCATGTATTTATGTACTCGCTTTATCATCCAAATAGCTAAAGAGTGTGTTCTTCAAATTGTCACCAGTAGAAAATTGCTCGAAAATGTATGTAAGAGCTTTATCATAAAGAACATAAAAGAAAAATATTTGTCACTGTGATTTTAATCAAATAATAATAAGAATAGAAACTATTATTTATTACTTATACCAAACACCTTACTGACAAAAAAACCACCCACAATTGAATGGTAAATGATATTGGCAATGTTGCATTTTCCTTCAGTAATGATAACGGGTGACGCATCTTTATTTAATTTTGTGTTCATGCATGCACTATATCAAAATCCCAGTAAAAATCCAGAAATTACAAGAGAAAATCCTGCACTTTTCCAATAATTTGTATTAAAAAAAAGTGCTTCATGGTCAACACATGCCCGATTTTGTTTTGTTTTATTTTGAATATGGATTATATAGTGGGTTTAAATTGAGTCAGAGTATATAAAGAATGCACAGAATACATGAATGATATCAGGAGTCAAAAGTACATAAATATTACATACTGTATGTCAACACCATCAATATGTAAAAAAAAAAACTAACCATCAATTAAACCAATTCCAAGCTAACCAGTTGAAGATTCCACTTTCGATATAGTAGTTAATATTTGTTTCCGGTCACGTATTTGTTAGCCTGCAACCAAAAAAGCTTGTAGGTATTGTTGACTATACAAACCACGTAGGATTATGTGCTCTCAATGGACAAATGAAATTTAATTCCACCATTAATGTTGTGATGTCATTTAAAACGTCGATAGATTCTTTGACACCAAATTGTTATTTTGACTTGCTTTGATAATATGATATTGATTAATTTGAAAACTCAACACTTTTAAATGTGCATAAGAAAGGAGCCATGATTAGACAAGGAATTTCGTTTTTACGCGATGCCGTTTTTTTAAATTGACTATTGACTAAAATAGACTATTTCTTACCCAAATTTATTTGCATCATGTTTTATTCAAGACATTGTTCGTATTTGCCATAGCCTATTATCGTTGATATATTAAATCGTTTAGGTTCGTCAACCGATATATGGATATAGACGTCAGTTTTTTCAGCCAAGTTTTAGAATTCAGAAGTGCATCATGGTTTCTTTGAAATACTAGCTCTTTAATATTCAGTAAATAACATTCCCTGGGGCCTGTTTTACGTTAGTAACTTTACTTTTTATAAAAACAAGTCACCCCTTTATAGTACAAACACACCATGTAACAGTACCATTCCTAAAGATTACATTGCATTAAATTGCAGTTTTCTCACAAATGTCGTTTATTATTTAAAGTAAAATTAAATGTATTCTTTTTTATATAACAATAACATCCATTATATTTGAAGTACCGTCAGAGATCAACCAACTTAGCATTTAGCATTAAGAGCACTGTTCAACAGCACGCGGATTCTAAATTACTTGAAATACTCCCATGGGTTCCCTCAGTGCGTTCTCAAAACGATAGAGTTTCTACCTACATCGGATATTAAACGCTCATATAGAGGATATTAATTGTTCAATCTTGAATATCCGATTCTGTTTTCTTTTCTATAAGTTTTACCCAAAAGAGCTCAAAAGGTTGCCTCAGATAGATTTTAATAAGTTTCCATAATTAAGTAATGATTGAATTTCAAAACAAATGTAAGGAATTCTATCGTCAGGATTTCTTTGAATGCATTGTTTTGTTTGGTAACGTTTGTGACATTTTGGTGTAACTTTTTGGTAACGTTTGTGACATTTTTGAGTTACAACATGTGCTCATTCATGCATAGATATAAAAACTTCAAAATTTCAGTTTGGTAAATACTTCTCACATACCAAGTAACAAATGTATGATTGAAAAAACCTGCTTATATGGTCATATAAAAAGCTGATTTTTTGCTGGAAGTCTAAAAAAGTTTCATTTTCCATGGAATGAGCCATTTGTCTGTATTACAGAGTTTTCAGCTAGTTTCACACATTTTTATCATACATATTTCATGCATCGTCTTTTGTCAATTAAATTTAATATTGGTCAAATGTTTTCCCTCCTTGTTCAAGTGTTTTCAAAAATACATTTCAGTTTTGTCCACTCCTTCTCTTACTATATCTTTGTAAATTCCAATTTCAAATGTATTCATTCTGATCTATATTAAAAATATTCTTTATTGTTTACAAGGGATTAGCCTAGATTCCTCATAAAATTAAAGCGTTAAAGTGTAGTAAAATCCAAAAATGTACAAAAAGTTACATAGAAATGTCTCAAATCGAGAGAAATTATTGTAATATATCATTCTCTGATGGTTATGTTACTTTTTTAAAAATCCTAAATAATATTTGTACCGCAGATAACAAATAACATATACATATTAAAAGAGAAACAATGTCATCAAAAAAAAAAGAGAAAAAGAAAAATGCCCTTCATAGGTATAGAAATATCATCTTAAAACTAGAAGCACTGTTTCACACCGGTGGCAAAAAAAAATAAACTTGTTAAATAGTTACAATTGTCTCCAATATTCTTCAAAATCATGTAAAACAACTGTTACGTTAATTTACTATAAACATGTTCTATCGATGCATGTAAACAACTATGTAAGTAAAAAATTAGTGGGAAGAATCTAGACCAGTCCCTTTAATTCTTAATCTGTTTGTATTTTGCTCTTTTTTCCTATGGGACAATTTTAATAACGCCGATACGTGAACTGATTTAGCTACATTAACCAAGTGCTCCAACTCTCGATTTGGCATTTGATGAGAGATGAAGGTTGTTCATTGCCACGAACGGATAGTTATTGTCTGATCAAACGCCCACAAGACATGTTAGGGCAACTACAAGGGGTATCAAAAAGGTTTCAAACTTTATTCAGAAGGTAAGGAGCTATATCAATGGAATTTTGTCAGAACAGTCACTCGTTTTAGTTTATGTTAAGGTGTCGATTGATGTCATCTACCTACCCGTTTAATATATAAGCTGCATGGTGGAAATTTAGAATTAAGTCCTGTTTTTGAAGGATAACAGGATCTAGTAAATACTAATGATACCACCAAAGTTTAGTTGTTTGATACTATAGTTAAGGTTACGGTTTCATCTTTCCAATGATACCCAAATTCTGGAAATCGGTCGATGAATGACGTAATAAAACATGGTGACCTCAAATTGTTAATTTTAATTGAATATAATTTTGTTTTTCAATACAGAGTATCCTTACAATAACGGTCTGTGGACAGTCAGTTAAAAACGAGAGAAATATGTTACTCTGCACACTGACTATGCACAGATGTCTTAAGGAAGGTCGGAGCCTCACGATTTCTGAAAAATTATTTTGATCATAACTTGAAAACTAATGAAGTAAACTATATAAAAGTATACATTTTTAGAAAGGGAATTCCACAAGGAATCTATTTATAGCATCAGATTTTGATTTAAGAACTCGCTTTTTAGTAACTCGCCAAAAACGAGTTATTTTGCCAAATTTTTGTGAACAAGGCTAGGAAAAATACTATGTGGCCAATATGTTTCAAAAATAGGTATAAGTCATCTTTATCGATGAATCTAGGGGATGTTTTCTCAATTTTGTGTTTAATTTCCTAGTTCTGAAAATGTTGGTCCGAATAGGCCAAAAATTCATTTTTGTCAAACAATCATGATTTTGGGGCTTTTTTGGCACTTTTTGGCCATTTTTGTAAAAACTAAGAAGTTAATCGAAATTTGAGAAAACATTCCCTAGAACTATCGATTTAGATGATTTTTACCTATTTTGGAAGATTTTGCCAAATAATACCTTTTCTAGGCTTGTTCATAAATTTTTGGCAAAATAACTCGTTTTTGATGAGTTTCTAAAAAGTGAGGTCTTAAAATTTAAATTTGATGCTATAAATGGATTCCTTGTAAAATTTTCTTTCTAAAAATGTATACATCTATGTAGTTTACTTTATTAGTTTTCAAGTTATGGTAAAAACAATTTTTAGGGATTGTTAGGCTCCGACCTCCCTTAGTATATCGTGATAAAATGAAGTTCCTGGCTCTATCTCGACTGGTTAAAGTTTAAAACCTTTCGATACCCCTTCGTAAATTTGATTATTGTATCTCTTGTGTCCAGCCCTTAACGTAGCTTATAACATATCTATAACGAGTAAATGTTTCGACAAATTGCTTCAGCGCATTATAGAAGAAACTTGAACATATGTAGTCATCTGTTAACATAAGGTAATAGCTGCAGAGCGTGTGTGAATAATTAATATAATTTGAAACAAACTGCTGGTAAACTACATATAACAGAATCAATGTGCAACACAGTTTACGATTTTGTCTCTTCTAATTCATACATCTTCATTTGACACTTACAACCTACCAACATTACATTTCTATAAAGGTCTTGTTTTACATTTCTTGTTTCTCCTTCATAATACTTTCTACACTTGCTAAACTGCACATTATCATGTCGTTTCTTGTTCTCAATTGTTCCTTACGCCTGCTTGCTATTTAAATTTGTTTCATTTTGACCTTTTTCTTTCTTTCTTCTTTGTTTCTTTCTTCTTTGTTTTTAAAGTGTTAATTTTATTGATTGATAGTAACCTATTACACCTGAAGATTTAGACATGTAATACGTATAATTTTGTTCAATAAAGCAATCGATTACCGTAAACCGGGGTGACTTTGAACACTTTTGTTTTTTTGTTATATTTCCGGTATAGGATAGCCACAAAGATGTTTTACTTTTAAAGTACCTCCTAGGGTATGGTCTTTCCAATAGTAAAATTTTGAAAGGACATATGTGATGACACACCTCGAAAAGGGGGACTTTGTGACAGAAAACTTTTCAAGATACAGGCAAGAATTTCCAGCAGATTTTTTGTTGTAAAATTTGATCGTCTTGATCAATTTCAACAAGTAAGGTGTCATTTTAAAGCTGGAAAAATGTTGCAACAGATGAAATGAAAAAGTTAAAATTGATATAATCTTCAAAGGCCCCCTTTCGGGGTGAGCCATCACATATAACAAAGTCACCCGGCATGAGGTGACTTTGAACACTATATTATCTTTCCTTTTATTTATACCCTGCTTCCAGTGTTGATAACTCGTTAATATTTTGAAATTGATAAAATCTTAAGATAAGTTGCACAATTTGGTACGCAATTTTCCGGCAATTGTATAACAGATGCATGTAGTTTGAAAATAAGTTTAATTTCTTGGCTTGGTCCAGATACCCTCAAGGAAAGTTTAAATTGACCATAGCTCAAGTTGCACATCATAGCCTCAACTAAAGAACCTACGGATCTCCATACAACATGAACCATCTTAATTTAAAGTCTTCACTGTTGTTGATAGTAGATTTAACAATAAAATTTCAACTGTTGTTGAACCCTAAGTCAACTGAAAGACTTGTAATTCTTTAAAACTAAACAAGCATTTTGTGTAATATTTTATTAAAAAACGACCTACATTTGCTTGTTTTGGTGATTTAGGTGTTCATTTGGTGGTCATTTAGTGAATTTTTGTGGACCTTTTTCGTACATTGTCAAATTTGGGGGGGGGGGTGCGACGCCCCCACCGCACCCCCCTGGCTACGGGGTTGGCCCTTAAGATTGTCGTCTGTATTTCAAATTATCAAAGCAGTAATGTAATATTCAGGCGCAGCGCCATGGTTTTAAAAAACTGAAAAAAGGGCTCATAAGCGCACAGAAGAATAATATCGGTACCATTTTCAATTTAACAACAACAATTTGAAACATGTTAATGATTGTTTAAAACATTTGAAGCAGTTTTTAAGGTCTTCCTTGTTCTTGTTTTTTCTTTCTTTTCCTTTATTCCTTCTCTTTTGTCTTTCTTTTCATTTTGCCGAAACCCGTTTTAAAGTATAATTATAAGTATAATTGATTTCTTTGAGAAATTTGTGTTTTTCGAACACTTTTTAACAATACATTTGAAACCTGAATACGAGTAAGAGAAACTTACTTGTAAGTGCAACAGACATACTATTTTTAACCAACATGCCTTTGGATTCTAACCGAAAGACATTCACAAATAAAAACGCGTGTTCTTGAGTATAAACCCTTGTCTTACTAAGAAAGGTCCCCCCTAACGGATGATTCCCTGTCGTATTAAAACGCAAACGAATACGACTTATAGTGTGTGGGTATTGGTAAGTTCATCCTTTGCGGTCATTGTAGCGAAAAAAGATTTGGCTATACGCTCCCTTGGATGGTACTCAAATTAAGTTGACAGATGGTCAAAGATCAATGTAATTGGACCCTATATTTTATGACCCCCCCCCCCATACCCATATTCTACTATAATTTAAACAAGTAAATCTAGTTATGGAAATGTATACTATAATATGAATATTCATCAGTTGTTGTATTGCAGAGTATAATAATTATTTTCGATGAAATGAGGGTTAACATACTCCTTCTTATTGTCAAAAATGTCACTAATAATCGACTGTTTATTAATAAATCATGGACATTTTTCCATTCCATCTAGATAATTTCCACGCACTTGCTGCATTCGAAACCAAACGCCAACAGAATTAAGTTTCAAAATAATAGTATCGGTGTTATATTGCAACATGATATATTTACACACTGTATGATGAGGATCAAATAGAATATGAGAAACCGGTCATATGAAGCGCACCTCTGCTCAACAAAGTTAAAAACGCAGTATGTGCATTGCAGGTACATTGCAAGCTACTTCCTTTTCTCTTGAAGAAATCCTGCACAACTGAGCAGGCGATCAATTCTCTTCCATAACTGAAGGTAGTATTTACTGTACATGTAGCAAACATATGTACATACAACCTTCTAGCATGGGTGTGGATTGAAGTGAAATATATACTATCATGCTCATTCTAATTCCACTTCTATTTTTAACGAAAAGAAAATTTACCTTTTAACATTGTTTAACTTATTTGAATTGGAGAAATATACTTTGGGCTTGTCTGTTTTTTGAAGGACAATTTTTGGTGTCAAATTGATTAAATATGAATACAGATATTGAAAGAATTTAAAATGTCAAATAATTCTTTTTTCTGTTTTTCAATGAATAATAAGCCTTGAAAATATGTACTTCAGCCAGAAACGTTTGAGATTGTCTTTGTTTATCCAGATATCGATACTTAAACACTAAGTTACAATTAAGTTTCAAAGTCATTATTTTTTAATACATTTTGGAAACAATCAAAGAATATTTTGAACTACATACCTGGCGGTTCCATCCACAATGAGTAGGCAAGAAAATAAAAAGAAGAAACAATACATTTAAAATGGTTAATGCAAAGCATGATAATACATTGGTACTATTTTGATGGATTGATTGTTCCTTTTAGTTATGTCGAGTAATTCAAAAGAAATTGAACGCATATGGCCACAAGCCACAAACTGGTCCTAGTTTTTTTTCCCACGTTACAACATTGCAAAAACTATACCACTTTGTAGCTTTTAAGGAGTTCAGTTAAGACCCACAAAACTATATATTGATTGAAAATGAATGTTCCAAAGAGTACATTTTTTTACTGAAAAATCACAAATGACTAGTATATAGGGTGGGTCAAATTTATACAGCTTGTACAACTTGGCACGGTGAGATTTTCGTCGGAGAATCGAGTATCTAGATAAAACATCGATTATAAGATGTAATGCATTCTATAAGATATTAAATTTGGTGGGAAATTTCACTGTGGTTAGATTGAAGTGGATGATCAACAACCATTAAAATTTCATATTGTTTGGATGTTTATCGGTCATAGATTTGTTCATGTCTACACAACCAGATCTGAAAAAAATGTGACTTCATTTCCAAAACCACAATTGTTTGTAAGAAAAAAATGTGCATATTAGAGTAACGAGAATGTGTTCATTTAAAATATAGGTCTCTGATTCAGTTAAAAATATATGTTGCTCAAGTTTCAAATGTATTTGCTTTAATAAAAGTCTCAGTCTCCTGGATAAACAAACAAGCAAACAAACATATTCTTAATATATTTCACTAAAATGAACACCCAATGCAAATCTTTGTTCTAGCATGATTTTAAGCTTAATTAGGGGCGGCTTCAAAACTCAACCGGCGGTTGTCTGCCGGTTCTGGGCGGTTCTGGCCGGTTCTGGGCGGTTGGCTATTGTTTATTCCGGTTGAACCGCCCAGAACCGGCAGACAACCGCCGGTTGAGTTTTGAAGCCGCCCCTTAAATAAACAGTGAAATATGTTAGGAGAGGTAAATATATTAAGATACTAGACACCGAAATTGAAACATGTAACACGTTTTAAAAATATAAAAGGCAAGTAGAGATAAAAACAAAAAAGCAATATAAGTAAAGACGAAGAAAGGCAATAACATTGTGTACATTCCACTATCATCATCGCCTGTACTGATGAACGTGATGACATGTTAATACGAGGGTCATTCAAAAAGTTCTACCTATTGTATCATAACTTTTGTTCTGTTAAAGGTAGCTACTTTAGCACAAATATAGCTCAGAATGTTGTCTACATGTAGTCTAAAAATTATATCAATACCTTTTCTACATTTTTGCAGGTGATCAGAAAACCACAGTAACATTTGGTACACCGGAAACGGTGAAATATCATATGACATTGCACCTGAAATTGCATGTGCAGCTAATGTATGAATAACCATCTGTATACCCAAAAATCATGGAAGTTACTGAACAAAATTGGAATGAAAGTGAACCTAATAGTCCAACAAGTCATATGCAACTGATAAAGTAAACTTGTTACTGATAGAAATTACCCAGAATCCCAATATTTGAAAAGGTGTCTGGTATCCTCTTAGGTTACGAATATTAGCATAGCATGCTTCTCTATGACCTGACTTTCCAAGTGCGTTTTTTATGTCAGAAACAACATTTAAAGATGATACACCACAATTTTCGGTCAAAAAATCAAATGTAGTTTCCTTTGTGATGTACTATGAAAATTTCTTCAAAAACAAAGCTTCATAATGTCACTATTTTACATCTTGTTTTGTTAAAGTCAGTTTCTTCCTAAACTGTATCTTTAGTGATTTTGATTATTTGTCTGCATGGGCTATTTGTTCTTTTTTATTGTTGTGCTTGTTGGTGTCCATTATTTTCAGTTTGGGTCAATTTTTTAATCATCCCGTACAATTGTATGTCCATTCTTATGCTTTATATAATTTTTATTGTATAGCAATACTACATGGCTATATTATGACCTTTTTAATTCACTGTACCTGAGCCAGTTTTAAAAATGATGCACATATGTTGACCGTTTCCGGTGTACCAAATCTTACCGTGGTTTTCAGAACACCTGCACAAATCTAGAAAAGGTATTAATTATATTTTTTGATCATATGTAGATGACATTCTAAGCAATATTTGTACCAATTTTCTTAATTTCTAAATTATCTTTAACAGAACGAAAGTTATGATACAACAGGTAGAACTTTTTGAATGACCCTAGTAGTTTCATATGAGGTGAGAGTGGCGGGACGTGTTGATCATGATAGTCTGTTAATACTGTTGGAATTCTAATCAGGTCGTTCACCTTGAATGAGCGTGAAGGCTGAAAAATGGGATTCTAATTGTGCTACATTTAACAAAAAAGTGGCAAAGTTCGTAGCTCTGCCTAATCGGTTTTTTGTTTCTTCCGGATTCACAAACATATTTATGCTGTCATCAGAATATTTATTATTTTAAATAAATTCATTAAAAAAAGAGCAAAAATATGAAATAAATCCACAATTACTAAAGATCGTTTACTTACTGATTATGGAATACGTTTATTGTAGTTTCATGGTTTACCTAATAAGAGCTTGTTAATGTCTTTTTATACCTATGGATGCCTTGTAAAGTTTATCTACGATTAAATCCTTATTTGATAATAGAATTGAATGATACATGTATATAAAAATGCTCAAGGGGAATACCTTCTGCGACGATTGATTAAAACAAAGCCACCTTTTCAACAGGGAATACTCTGTTAAGGAAGTGAGTAGTGGTGGTTTAAGCTTGTTAGCATGCAGATATTTTTCAAAATGGCGACTTTTATAAAGAATATAAAAGGCAAGTAGAGATAACAACAAAAAGCAATATAAGTAAAGAAGAAGAACGGCAATAACATGCTGTACATTCTGCCATCATCATCGCCTGTACTGATGAACGGGATGACAGGTTAATAGATTTATATGAGGTGAGAGAAGCGGGACGTTTTGATCATGATAGTCTGTTAATACTGTTAGAATTCTGATCAGGTCGTTCACCTTGAATGAGCGTGAAGGCTGCAAAAAAGTAATCTTATTGCGCTACATTTGAAAAAAAAGTGGCAAAGGTCGTAGCTGTTTCAAGTATTTTTTTCCTTCGGTACTCACAAACATAATTATGCTGTTATCAGAACATATGTTATTTTAAATAAATTAATAAAGCTGAAGGGAAATAACTTCAGCGACGATTGAATAAAATGGTTCATCATGACATTTCAGAAGAACTAAAAAAAAAGAAGCAGATTCCCAAAAATTAATAGATTACATAATTTCGATATTTTAACAGTGTACCATTTTTTTTAACCTTACAGAATATAAATAAATGCGCAAACCATCAACCTTGCCCGTAATATGTGCATTTAAAAACACGGTTTACAATCAATAAGATATGCACCAAACGTGGTTGGTCAGTATCTGTTGTCGATAAATTTAATATACGACATTGAACCAGGTGCCAACCAACCTAGTTGAATCAATTTGATGATGATGCATATTTTTCGCTCAATCAGGAAATTGCATCAACATGGATGATGATTATTATTCCTAAATATTTTCAAACAAGATATAAATGTACCCTTAAAAAAATCGCCTAGACTGAATGATATTAATGTTTTTAGATAATTAGATCATACACACAATAATTTATTCTTCTAGAATAATCTTTTACATATCACAAGTGACCGCCCTTCCCAAACAATCCTTAAATGCATCAATCTTTATTTTGCACTACGGGTGAAAATACATCCCAAGGTCGTAAATTTGCCGGAATTTATTTTTTTGACAGATTTGTGCTTACTTTAAACCACCAGCAAAATTTTATTTCAAGAAAATATATATATATATATGTATATTTTTTTTTTAAATCAACAGAAAATATAGGGCTTAGATTCAGATTCAGATTCAGATATATTTATTTGCAATGCATCGCGGCTAAAAAGCCGAATTGAACATACAAAATTACATGAAATATTATACAAATACAAGGAAAACAAGACAAAAAGAACAATGAAGGCAATGCAGAAGTGCAAAGGAATGATGCCAAGAAGCAGCAGACAAAAACCTACTTATTAAGCAAATTAATGAAGTAGGGGATAGGACTGTTGGCTTACTGATCTTTGAGCGCGTTTATCATAGTTACACATTTTACTCCCTGACAACTATAACTTGACTTCTGGAAACCGAGAGAAGTTCCTTAATGTGTCACTTTAATCCTCATTCGAGGCAAATTACACATATTTTAAAAAAGAAAATGACAAGAGGCTATATTTACGGCTGTTTTGGGATGGAAATAGGCTATTGTCTTAAACGAGGACAATTAAAAGCAAAGAAACCAGGACGTTTTTGCCTTTGCTTTTGCTCGAATTGTTGAGGAAAGCAAAATCGCAATTTGGGATTATCTATATTTATTGACTCCAATGAAAAGAATCAGTATTGGGTTAACACCATATTTATAAAAAGCTCACAGAATGCATTTTTATTCATTTAAAACACATTTGAACTAGGTTAGTGCACACATAACAGTATTTGGTGTTCATTGTTTTCTCTGTTTACTTTGTATACATAATGAACAATCAATAGACATGTACACAAAAGCAGTTGGTCAGTTATTTTTCGAGTTAATGACATTGAACGAAGTGTAACCCAGTTTATTGATAATTGTTACGTCAGCATTATTGGTGTTCATGTACGAAGTGTTTTCTAGCAATATTTTAATATTGTATTTTTGCATTAATACTTATATACTTCAGAATATTATGATAGATGCTTATTTATTATTTATTTGAATCCTTCATATTCTCAGCCTCAAAATATTAATTTTTCACATTTTCCCCTTTTTCGTTTCAATAAATACATGAATATAAATATTTGTGAGACCATATAGGACGATTCAAAAAAAAAGACAATAAAATCAAATTTAAAGACAGCATAAGTAACATGCACCTTTGGTACCTAATTATCAGCCTACATAGTGAAACACTTGAGAGGATATGGCGGAAAAACAATAATATCCATTATTTATGGTTCTAAGGCAATGCTCTTTAAACTTGGCACTAATGAATTTGAAATTATTCTATGAACATCTTTAACAATCTGCAATTAAACATAATAAGCATATTGAAAGTTATGTGAATAAAACGTGATGAAAATGTGCACACCCTTAAAATTTGCTTTAAACATGTAAAAGCATTAACGATACATATCGTTTCACTTTTGTCCCCGCGTTTGTGTAGGATAGTTGATGCACGTTAAAAGCTAGTTTTATTTGATAACGCTATAAATCTTCACGTAATAGACGATTTACTTTATTTTAATTCACAACACTCTTATGGTTGTCAAGTAATTTTCTTTTGATAGTACTCAGTTTAATTGACAAAACGAATTTTAACAGACGTTTTATACTAATAGTACTACACAAAAAAGTATGTGAATCGTAGGTACATTGAAAGTTACTTCCTTTTCCCTTGGAGTACTTCTGCAGAAATAGTAAAGCAAACGAACAATTTTCTTTTATAACTTAAGGCAGTATCTACAATATCAAACATATGTAAATACATCTTTCTCGAATGGGAATGAATTCAAGTGAAATTGCACGTTTATAGGAAGTATCTGCTTTGCTTTGTAAATGCACATACTGCGTATTAATGAAGTACAATGTAGACCAGGTATAGGAACAGTGATGGCTCCTGTAACAGTGTTTCAAAATAATATAGCTTCTAGAAATCAACAATCAACGATACTCACACAAACAAAATCAATGCTAATTAAGAACATGAAGAATTTGAGCCATCAAAAAAGGAGCGGGCAATCTTCTTACCCAATATAAGGACGGGGTTAAACTAAATTTTCTTGCACAAAATGTACTGCTTGCATATCGTCACAACGCCTTTTAGTACAAGGTGTCATAAGACCGCCACCCCGTTATATTCACCGTGTCCCATGTACACGTAAGTGCAAAGTAAAATGAAACATACGTGCCAACACTGTCAAGCATGCTTAACCCTCTCGGGACTGGGCCCTCAAAATCCTGTACACAACTATATACTAGCCAATTTTTCCAAGTATCAAATTTCCAACTATTCATCTGATGACATGTTGGAAAATTCACATTTTTGGTATGATGGAGGGGAGTAGCAAGATAACTTCTGTGGAGAATTTTGGTTATGAGGCTTTTATCTAACATTAGGGATGTCAATTAGTGTAGAAAAATCCGTGCTGGGTTGAAATGTTTGTTCAAGTACCTTAACTTTAGACTGCTCAATGACGGGTTCAATAATGTGTAAAATAATTAAAAATGTACCTATTGAAAAAATTGAGGTTTTTTTAATATTGAGGAGGGTTCTTTTTAGTTTTTAATCAT
>JXSR01S017532.1:27535-42072 GCA_000969725.1 Ophiothrix spiculata
ACCTCAAAACTTTGAGCATCCCCAGATACCGTTTGTTAGAAAGATGATCCCCCTTTTTTTCTGAACTACAAGTACTAATGCACCTATCACTTGTAATTCCAGCCCCCGGGTACCCGGGCACTAGCGGGGAACTCGTCATGCTTGTGCGGGGAAGTTGTGCAATTTAATAACTGAATTTAGTTACAATGTGTCAAAGATTTTCATGTTTTTTTTTTTTAATTTGATGAAGTGGAAAAAAATTCGTTTGCATATATGTAAAATTTGAAGTAAATAAAAAACTCAACTTTCGCCAATTTTCAGTTAACAGATTTTCTTTAATAATTTTGGGGCGTTCTTTCCATTCATGGTCACGAAAAATCCGTACAAGCTGTCGTTTTCAAGATATTTTTTTCTATATAAAGCACTTTTGTAACTTTCTCCCTCTTTAACTTGGTAAAACTATCTATCTTTAAGATAGACTATCCCTACTCCCCTTTTGATTGGGTAAAACTGTCCATCTTTCAGATAGAAAATTGTCCCTCATGTTTGTTTATGGTAAAACTATCTATCTTTTTTTAGTACATTCATCTGAATATATTCCACATGGTAAAATAGCCTAACGTAATTCATTCAATTTCATCTGAAGTTAATATAAAAGATATCAGGGTTAGGGAATGACAAATCAGAAATAAACGAAATGTTTTAGCATAATTTTAACAAATTAGATACATAACGATAACTTAAATCAATGGAGATAATATCCATGCAATTTTGATCGAAGTTAGACAGTTTTACCAAATCAGAGTCAACAAAGGAGAATAATACGTTTATTAGGTAAAACAAAACTCTCTAATTCCACAAAATTTGCTGTAGATTTTTAATTAATTGATGAAAACCGTCAATGTTTGGTGATGCTTTGCCAATATATATTTTCATTACATTGAAATGGCCGAAAACACTTGGCAGGATAAAATTAACAATCGTCATATCTTTGAATTTCAAATGTGATTTTCTCAAATCAGTTTAGATACTTTTACCATATCAGGGCCGGGCAAGTTATGTATTGCTTTTTTTTTCTAAACATAACGTTACTCAGCTATGACCTTCAAGTACTTTATATGAATAAAGTGAGCTGTGGCTTAACCAAACTTACAATATTGTTGGGGTTTGGGTTTTACCGACAACGGTTAACGAAGCCCAAAAAGGTACAATCTGTTTTTCAACGTAGTTTTCAAAACTGACAAGCCAAAAAAGGCTTCTTATGAATATTCTTATCTAATTTCTTTCAGTTATTGTAACTGAACAACAAACAATTATGAAGCTAATTTTTAAAATGTCTTTCTTCCCCTAATTTTCTAACATCGTCTTGTACGACATGATTTACGGCTACACGTTTTCCGATAGTGACATTCGACAACCGACAAAAATGGCGTTCGGCGACCGACAAACATAATATTAGTGGTGCCTGTGTATGTTTGAATCGGCTAATTCTATAACGGAAGGAAATTTTGACTGACACCCTGGTCACATAACCTTGCGGTGAGGTAACGATGTGCTTACGGCGTCATACCGGATAAATTCAGTGGACGCCGATCGGACATCGCCCGGTGACTGACCGTTGTCCGGGAGCCGCAGAGATGTCGGAAGCATGCCGCAAGAATTAAATTTTGAGTTTAAAGTCTACAGATACTGTCTAATAACGACCGGCGACCGACCGGTGACTGGCCGGGCATCGCTTGAGCTCACAAGCATCATACCAATGTGATACCGGTGTAGCAGGAATATAAGTCCCCCGTTCTTATTGTCCGGATTGTACAAAAAAGTATAGGCTAACAACTCTCACGCAACATTAGGTTCACACATTACTCCGTTATGGTCTATGGAAGGCGGATTACTATTTCAGGGGGACTAAGATTCCTTTTACACCGGTGTTGCGGCGTTGCGGCTTCATTCGGATTATATGACCTAGGTGTGATAATTGCAAATTTTTGCAAGTAAAGTGCTATTGCTTGCCTATAGATGCATAATTTACTGGAAAAGGTAAAACTTACATGTTGCATTATAGCCATATAAATTTATTTGTAGCGCGCCTTCAGATTATAAAGCTGAGTCACTTCACATTGAAATCTCCGAGCTTATCTAAAGTGTTAGAGTACAAATAATCATGTTTCTTTCTGTATATGTATTAATCTATGTAGCTAACACTGAGAGCAAACGGTTGATATATGAAACTAATGTGATGACAGGAACATGTTATAAAGACTTTGTTTCCTTTTATTTATGATAATGATCTG
The DNA here is from genome assembly GCA_000969725.1 of Ophiothrix spiculata. Classification (NCBI taxonomy): domain Eukaryota; kingdom Metazoa; phylum Echinodermata; class Ophiuroidea; order Amphilepidida; family Ophiotrichidae; genus Ophiothrix; species Ophiothrix spiculata. The sequence goes on from JXSR01S017532.1 coordinate 29,809, forward strand.
TCACGTAACTAAATTATTATTGCGTAATGATTTCATTAATAATTTACACTACAGTATTAGATAGGCTAGTCTCATATCACTCCTTGATTAATGAGAGAAACGTTTCTACAATTATTTGTAACCACAAAGTATACAATAAGTATTCCCTCTTCACTCTTGAACATATGCGATCGTCCATCCCAACCAGCCGTAAATGCAGCCTCCTGTCATTTTCACATTTTACATGTTTGCAAAGACCATGCTAAAAGGAGTAAAATAACACCTTAATAAACTTCACTCGAGTTCCAGAATTCAGGTTATGGTCCGTCAAAGTATGTCTGGGAGTAAAAAGTAAAGCCGAGAAAAACGCGTTTAAAGAAAAGTCAGCACTATTATAGTTTCTTCTGATTGTCTTAAAAATACGCAGATTAACTTCACCTATCCTATCATGTTCTTAACGTGAAACTTTGCTGGTATTTTGTAGTAAGCACAATGATTGTGAACCTGTCAAAATCAATTTCGGCAAATAACGATCTTATATTTTCACCAATGGCGCAAAATGAAGTTTCTTGCATTTACGGCTCATACGGGCTGGACAGCTACATATAGAACAGAACACATCTGGTAGATAGGAACACATGATCACTAATAAAAAAAATGTATATAATACAGACACAGAAAAGAAAACGTATGAATCGAAAAAACAAGCTTTAGTATTCATTGACATTTTGTTAATTCAATTATTGTGATAAACGCTTGTATGATTTGTTCACTTATTATTAAAATTCGTTTTGGTTGAAATGCATACATGCAATAGATTATTTTGTTTCAGAGCGAAACATCAAGACAGAAAGGCAAAACTTTACCTTATTTATTGTACATAGTAGAAAACTGGTGGCAAAATTACGTGTTTTTGGTTTTTTTTTTTTCTATTATTGTAAAGGAGGGTAAAATGTGCTTGATTATTACCTATAAATCCACTAACTTTTCAAAAATAAAAGTCCAATGCAACATATACATTCAAATGTCGTTCTTTTTCACTTTTTATTTTTGAGTTGTGTGTAACCAAATAATTTCCCGGAAACCTAACCTCACTGTAGTGTTTATCTTTAAATCCTTTAAGCTATTTCTGAAACTTTTTTTAAGGGGTTCAAATTTTCAGTTATTTGATACACCACCAAAGTCAGTACTCAATATTTAATAAGTATATTCTACAAATAAAGCTATCTATATCACTACCTTATAAATATTAACCATAAGAAGATATATTTCAGACATGCTAAAATGTTTAAATGTCAAACATTCAAGAGATATTAGACGCCAAAAAAAGTAAATAGAGCATTGTTTTAATTTGCTTATTAAAAATAACGCATTAATCAATTTTGCCTCAAACGTCAAAAGTAATTATTTCAATTTCAAACAAAACAGTTGAAGAAAACATACGCGTTTAATAGTGAAAAATAAACAATACGACCTGGGAAAACCTCTTGATGAAATTATATCGGTATTTGACAGCCCAGAGGTGGTTTTCAGAATACCCCACAATGCATTATTCTGATACACTGATATATAATAGGCAATGGTTGTACATTGTACAATGTTGCATTGCATCGTGGGATATTGTGAAAACCTCCTCGATATTTGACAGCCCTTGCAGGTGTAATTATTTCACGCGTGTTAATATGGCTTTCATGGTATTGTTAAAGGCACTATAATTGTTGTTACCCTATTCCAAGTGTTTTCCGTCTTTTTTTACTCGATACACTATGCCTTGCAAGAATCCCTTGATATAAGGAAACAAAACTCTACATTTAATTTGTTGTTGTTCTTTCTTAAGTTATTATAAAATTGGCATATGATTTTATTATACCTCATTTATTAGGAAACTACGAAATACAATTAAATTTTGGTTAGCTACACTTGGTGAGCATGGCGGTATTTTGCCTACCTCCTCATAGTATAGTGCGTGTAAAGCCCATGCAAGGTAAAAATGAATGTGTGTCTTTTGTTGATGTGTTAACACCACATTCATTGGAATATTTACTAAGTATAATAGTAAAGCAGCAAATACAACATGGTTTATTTCGAGAAGTATTAACAATTCCTATTAGGGACGCACCGTTCGAATTTCAGTGGGGGGGGGGGGGGGGCTGGATAGGTCGAGACAAGATTTTTTTTTTTGGAAAAAAAAATTGAGACAAGTTTTTTTTGAAGCAAGATTTTTTTTTTTTTTTAGTGACAAAACTAAAAAAATTCCGCGGGCTTCGTCCCCAAACCCCTATAAATAAGGGTAAGTAATAAGGGGCAAGTTATTGTTTTCCTCATGTAAGTCAAGTTATTTTTTTCTCAAGCAGTGAGTCAAATTATTTTTTTTCTCTTACATAGTGAGTCAAGTATTTTTTTCGGAAAAACTTCAAGCCCCCCAACTGGAAATCTCTCGCTGCTACAGGATGCATGTGACTATTTTCTTCCCTCCGCTTCGCGTAGTGTTAGCCTTGCTCAAGGCGTCTGGCTGTAACCCCCACTTTCATATCCAGTATATCTGTACATGACCATTATTTTAACTATTCTTACTCCCTATGTACCTCCTGAATTCAGTTCTAGTTGAGATAAGGAAAGTTGATATGAAGGTCCCTTGATTTTAGTCAAATATAAAATTATTCTTGTGAGTTGGTTGTTGAATGGTGTAGGGAATGGGTGTAGGCATATAGACCCATGGTCAAATTGGAAATATGAACTTGGTACTGTCTGTCTGAGATGTGATGAATTAATTCAGGATGTGTTTACTGTTTGTCTGTGATCCTTCTTAAAATCCCATGGTCAAATTGAGTAATGGAATGAATTGGTGATTTGTCTTTATTATGCACTGCAATGAAAATAGAAGTGAATTCAAATTTGTTCTCCACTACAATTTGAGTCGAATGTGCTTGAGGAATATTAAAGCAGGACAGTTGAAATATGCCTTTCAGAGAATATAAGACAACAGAGACTTGGAGCAAGTCTACGTAGTGTCGGGATTTTTTACTAGTTCAATGTACAATGTCCGGTCATGTATCGTATTTTATTATTGATCTTATTGACGAGCTTAATCAATTATTTGAAAACAAGAATGCTTTATTTTTTTGAAATTTTACAGTATAGATAAAGTAGGTATTCAATTATTAGAAATATTCTATAATTATAGTGTGTTGATTGCGTTTTGACCAGGCTTGGTGTTGTTCAGCAGTTTATTTAAAATCAAATTTCAAGCTGTGAAAGCCCCCTTTTTTCATTTTAATACTTTTCTAATGTTTATATTTTTGACTTTGACATCTTAAAAACCCAAACCAAGAAGAATACCTTGTTGCATTCAAAACTGGAGCTGGTGTATAATTGCAATGTATAAATTACCTCGTTGGGGATTTTATTTTAGTTGCCTTTGAATTCAAGATTGTACATAAATGTAAAATAAGCTTATGATAACTTATATGATAGCTTATATTAGTGGTCGTATTTATTGTATATAAGTTAAACAGCATTTGCAAGGAATGTAGCAAATAAGACATTATACCAAATTCATGAAGAAAGTATAAACATCCTCTCAAAACAAAATAGTAATTTGACTCAAAAGATGCGCGGCTTCCTTTGGCAAGAATTACTAATTAATGGTAGAGTATGTATGACAAAGATACATTACAAATATGACGTTACTGATGTACTCTACGAGGATTCATATGGTCCAATCTGGCATTCAATTGTTTACATAATTAATGAGCGGTATTTATGTAAAGCTATCACTGTTCGCTATTTTTATTACACACATATACTTGAATATGTTTGATTGTTACTTTCCGTAAAATTGTTATCAGAAAAAGCAGTTGCTTTACAATATTTTGCACAAAAAATACTAATGCTCATGCATTAAAAGCAGTGGCTATGATGTCATCCAATTTGCAAAAGAATATTTTATTTTAGAGCATCAGAATATATATAATAACTTATTATGATCATTACAATTTTCAATAGTAGGCATGTGAATTTTCCAATTTTTTAAATTAATATGCTAATTTTCCCCCACTTTTATTCAACTGTAAATGCACAAATAATCTATGTTTGAAATCTATGTAAAAACAAACAAAAAAATGATCAATCTAAAAAAGTAATTTTAACTTAGAGAAAAATATTGTCACTCAGAAAATTGTATTACTACAGAAATTTAAGTAATTTTGCTGCATATTTTTTAATTATATACGCAAAAAAACAGCAAGTAAGGTAAGCAAACTCTCTCACACTCTATCGCTAAAATCAATAACGCAAACGTGGTAGTATACCCAACTGCTAAGAGCATGATCAACCTTACATAACAGCTTTCATAAGGTTGCTAATGCGACAACCATGTCTCTACAGACGTAAAAATAAACGAAGGATTTGAATCTGCCTTGGGCGCTAATTGCGTATTAATGATAGAGTGTGTATGAAAAAGAAATATTATACCTGATGACATTATTGGTTCACTCCATAAGGATTATTATTACCTTCCTTTAAAGTGATGAAATAAATATATTAACTTTTCTGCATAATATATTCTCTAAAATGTATTTCATGTCAATATTAGCATGTTATATGTGCAAATTGAACGTTTAATACTTGTTTCTACCTTCAATTATCCTAAACTAATTGTCCCAGTCTATCTTTACCTTAAACGGTACCCCTTTTTTAAAAGATTGCAAGGGTGTAGAACGGATTTTCTTTTGAAGGAAAACATAATATACTACATGCTTTCTATACATGTATATATTATTTACATTTCTAATCAATTGAATAGTTTTACATTTAAAGTTTACAGCAATATTTGTGTTAGTTAAACTAATAACATGGCCAGTGATGTTTTCAAATATGGATGGTCAGTGATTTTTCGCTAACTGTCATTGATTTTGTGTGGTTGTAAAATTGTATTTCCTATATAATTTTACCACACTTTTAAATCTATTCTCAAAAACGAATTATGCGTTCGGAATTGATTTCCATATCCTCAATGTAAGCTACTCGGATGAGAAGATAGACCACTCTTCCCAATCTGACTCATTAGTTAATTTGGTGGTCAATGATTTTGTTTTCACTTACTGTAATTTATACTGTGTGTGTATGTTGAAATTCATGTAACATGTAACGAGATGTTGATTTAGTTCAAAATTAGAATTCAAAATTGCTAAAAAAATAATCAAACGGCATTAAGCAGTTATAAATCAATTCCAGGCATCGATATAATCATAAAATTTCCACAATAAAAGAAAAGTTATATATAGGGAGAACAAATAAAGAGAGTATGATAGACTTTAGATGCAATCACGGAAAACGCTTGATAGACAAATGGTGCAATTTAACAATGCTTTAGGGTGCAATTTTTCAGTCTGTAATTTCTTACTCGAGTATGTTCAAATCGATGCTTTGCTTTTTCTAGGTCGCTGATGGGCACGGAATTAAAACTCACATGTGCAACTTACAGGCAGTTATTCTCATTTTAATAGAATGTTAGAACTAATGTTTGGGCGCGTTTTGTTAATTCGCAATAAGTTTCAATTTTCTTTTACTTGGCTTTAAATATCTACACATGATCACATATTTTGTAAATCCAGGTGAGAGAAATACAGATAATGATTAGCATTGCGAGTGCGTGAGAACATTATAATCAAATTGCCCACATTCCTTCAGCTAAATATCAACATAGTTTTAGGAACTACACATAGTATACTGATTCAAATTCTGAACCATTGGAAGCAGTGTTCCTGTTAACAGGTTTCTGAAAATTTAAAAACAGAAAAAAAAATGCAGAAAATAAAAAGCAGACAAAATGATAGTGTATAACTAATTACCATTACAAACAATGTGATTTAACCAAAAAATCTTAAGATTTGTTAAAAAATACTATTGTTTGACATAAAAAAAAAATGGCCATACATTATTTCTAATGTAAAATAGCATGTTAATAACAAATACACTATAAAACAAATCGTGTCACGGAATAAAAGTATGTTTTCTATTACACAAATCGAAACTTAATTATTTCAGCTTCTATAAATATTTCATGCATTTGTAAGGTGTTGTTCGACTTATTCAATTTTAACAGAGAACAGCATTTTAAAAGATGTACCAATACATACGAAACATGTTATTGTTTCGAATGATGGCGTTCACCTTAAGTACGTACGTGTTAGACATTTTTTGTTAAGTGGCAATATTTCTTAAATACTTAAAGTACTGAAATATTTCTTAAAACACCCTGTCCTCTCAGAATACCGTGATGAAATCAACCTCATGCACACAAATAGATAATAGATGACATTGTTGTTATTGCACCAGTCTACTATATCAAATTGGGAGAATCTGACCATATTCGATTAAACACTTAAAAACCATTTATACAGGACACAGCCAACAGCATAGGAATGAGGGAAATTTAGATATGTTTAAATCTAGAGATATTTGAACTACGTGGTTGATATTATTTACACATGTTTTTGTTTAAGAAAACGCAATTGACAGTTGAATAGGTCTTGCATCAAAAAAGAGGCCTTATTAGACATACTGAAGTGGCAATTGCCTGTATTCATTGATTCGAGCGAAGAGAATCAAAGATGGTTTAACAAAATTGTACAAAATAATGATATAACCACTGTTATACATTACTTAAAGGAGCATGGTCCAATTTTTCACAATTTAATTTTGAGTGTTATATAAAAGATGATCACTAAAGAGGTTTAAATTTCAAATTTCAGCTTGACAGGGCAAATCGGTTTGATTTTAGTTTCAATTTTGTATTTCAGAGCTGCCTAGCCATTACTGTGTAACATTAATTATGGTTACCATAACTAGATACATTTTCATACATATCTCCAAAACGAAAGATAACTCAGACAAGTTTCACATGAGTTATGAGACAAAGATGGGCAATATTTGAGTACCAAGATCTCAAAAAAAAATGAAAAAAAGTTGAAGCAATCGGACCATGCTCCTTTAACATTTGAACTAGGCTAATATAGGAAAAAATATGATCAATAACATACATGCACAATACCCGGTCATGTCTCATATGTCAATATTGAACATATTGATGAGGTTGATTAATTATCGAATACAAAAAACGTCAGAATGAACGAACAGCAACAGGGAGAAATAATAAATTCTTAAATGTACTATTTTCTGTTAGCTGCAATTATAGATGTAGTTTCTCATATTTGTCTACAGAAAAGTGTATTTATTTATGTTGCATCGTCACGTTTGTCGAAATTCCTATGTTTTGAATTTAGTTTTATAATTAACAAGTCCATACTACCTTTACACTACAAAAATACACACAATTTTCTTAAAGCAAATACATTTACTTTTAATTTTAAATATATTCTAACTACAATTTACATCACAGAATAGAAACTAAACGATGATATCCTCACGGTTCCGTTTTATTGCATACTATAAAGAAAACATAACTTGAAAAAGTATAACAAACGTGATGATGTTTAAACTTAAGGAAAAAGCAAAGATTTCATACAGATGCTGACATCTTTATATATAAAATCTTTGCTGCTGCCTTTGACAACATCTATTTGATAATAACAAGGATTGGTTGACATATATAGGTAGCATATATGCCGTTAGTTATGTCTTCTATATGATGAATAATATAACTGTGTTACTATATTTGATAAATTCATTATATTGAACATTTTTCAGCAACAAAAATTTTACACTTTTTTCAGCCAAATTACCCCCCCCCCCTGCCCCCTTAAAAATACTGCTATCAACTTTAAATTATAACTCTTGAAAGCCAGGATCAAATATGAGATTATCTTGATTCCGGATCAAAAATATGATCCCCAAAAGGATCAGATTGATCGAAAAAGGATCAATTTGATCCGAAAACGATCAGATATGGTCCATTTCAGGATCATATTCTGATCCGGAATCAGGATAAGCTCATATTTGATCCTGGCTTTCTGACAGTGAAGCTTAATTATCAAACATTCTAACATTCTTCTTAACACTATACGTTAACTCGATAATATTATAATTGATAATCAATTAAAACGCAAACGTGACACTATGCTAAAATGCAGAAATTATGATAATCCTTACATAACAACTTTAAATGAGGTAGATAATGTGACAACTTTGTCTCTAAAGACATATAAGTAAATGATGGATTTGAAGCTGCCATAGGCACTAATCACGTCTTAATAAAAGATTGTGTCTGAAAAAGAAATATAACACCTTATAACATTAATTTTGAATTCTGGAGGGATTTTGTCATCGAATCTGACTTAAAGTATGTTAATAAATGTATTAACTTTTTCCTGAAAAAAACCCCTAAAAGTATGTACTTTATTACATGTAGCATGCGTCGTATTATAATTGAACGTTTTAAAATTTACACTGGTTTTGACAACTGTAAATATATTGTTTTAAACTAAAATCAATATGACTGAGGCAAATCAAATAAGTGTGTAAATTGTAGGGGAATAGTGTTTTTAGCCAATTTAATGTATTTGAAATCCAGGGGGATTAAAAGATTTACATTTGTGATGACTCACTCCGAAAAGAGGGACTTTGCGACAGAAAACTTTTCAAGATACAGGTGAAAATAGGCAGCAAAAAATAAGAAAATAATAAGAATTTCCAGCAGATCTTCTGTTGTAAAATTTGATCGTCTTGATCAATTTCAACAAGTAAGGTGTCATTTTAAATCTTACAAATGCTGCAATGGATGAAATGAAAAAAACAAAAAATGATTTCATCTTCAAAGTCCCCCCTTTCGGGGTGAGCCATCACATATAGTATTTAAGATTTAATTGTATACATCATTAAACACATTAACTTATACTGTATAGATAGGTATAAATAATTTAAAGAAAACATTTGCTAAGAGTTGTTTCACAACGGAAATCATCTTCTTTTTTATCACAATAACCAAAACATTACATGTTCAATTCATTCTATGGTGGTACATTTAAAGTGGTATCATGTGAAACTATTTCGAACGAGATGTAAAACGCGGTCAAAATTGCTCAAAATGTAAAATGAGTAAATGCAGTTATGTAAAGATAATGTCACTTTTAATTCTACACGTCAATTACAAAAATTCCCAAGACAGACATTTATATGCAAGAAGACCACATAAAGAGTGTAAAACTTCCATTCGAAAAACGATCAGTGAAATTTTCGCTGCCGGCATACGGTACATTTGACAATGCTTAGGGGTGCAATATAAATGTAGTTTTATTTGAGTAGTTTGCCGAAATGTTCAATTTAATGTTTTATCTCTCATGGGTTTATAATTGCCGCTGTATTGAAACCCAATAACACGGTTATTATATGTATACAGGGTGTCCCAATAAACATTGTGCATGGGAATAGAGCTGATTTTCTCAGAAGTTTTCCAGATAAGCTTCTTTTAAGAAGCATATCTATATTAGTTTGCTTATTACGAATGTAAACGGATTGTTTATGAACATAGTCTTTAAAGTGATACGAGTTTTAAAAAAACTCGTGTCACTTTAAAGACTATGTTCATCATTATTGAAAATTCCAAGAAATACAATCGATACAAAGTAGGGATATCGTTAATTTTGTCAGCATGTATTAAGGAGAATCCCTATGGTTAAGCATTAAATAAAATGATCTACACATCATTGACGCTTGATACATTGACAATTAACTACGAGCTTTATGACGAAGAACGTACGAGTCTTATTACAATAAAAAGGAACGTTAGAGGAATGGAAAGCAAGGAAGAACATTTATCAACCATCAAGGAAAACAGATTGAAGGACATTCTTGTCGCTAATAAACAGAAAGGACCTAAAACGGACATTTGAAGAAGGATACACATTAGAAACAGTCAAATTAGAATATCTAACCAAGTATAGCTACATCATTTTTTCTGAGTCCAGTTATTTGGTATAAAAGAAAAAGGCATAGCCTATGGAATTTTCATGTAATGCCTAAACCGTTGACATTCGGCAACGTATGACGTCAAAAATGCTATAAAACATTAATTTTTGTCAACCTGGAAATGACAACATTGGCATCAAAGTATTGTTTTCGCTTAAAGTTTCGAATTCTGGAATTTGCTTGTTACGAAAGAAAACGAATTTCTAATGTTTTTGAAAATTTAACGTTCACACAATGTCAATTGTCAAATTGTCAAAGTTACAATACAACCCTTTTAAACTTTGACGGCTTATCCTATCCCCTGCGGATTTCTTCAAAAAAAGACCACAGATAATGTATAGAAATATAAAGAGGTACATATAGTCAGTACATTGAGTTATATTTCTGTCCAACAATATAAAACACAGATTATGTATTGTCGATGTATTGCAAGTTACTTCCTTTTCCCTGGTAGAAATTCTGCCAATCTGAGCAGACGATCAGTTTTATTTCATTGCACAAGACAGTATCTGCTATATCAAATATGTATGAATTTGTTTTTGTGTGTGGGATTGGATTGAAATGAAACTGCACGTTAATTGGAAGTATCTGCTTTGCCTGCGACATACTGAGTATTTACTTTGTGAGACACTTATACATTCCCGGTCAAAAGTGTTTGCGCATGCTTGAAACTGACAAACGCCAAATTAGTATATCAAACGAAACACACTTTTAGTGCATGTCATTTGTATCCAATATAAATAAATCAATGTTTCCTCTTCTATTCGATCTTCAATAACCACCAAAATGGCCGATTTTCTGGACCACATACAAATGCAGTTATTGATATGTACCTGTGCAGATTAATATTCTCGTTGCTCATTATCACCGTGTAATCGTAAAGAACATTTTCGGGTTACGAGCTTTCAAACAAATGCGCATTTATATATTTAAACTCGTCTTTGAACGTACATAAGAAAGTATGTATAGTACGTTTAGCACGCCATATTTTTAAATGCGCTGAATGCAATTCCTGTTGATTTATTGAGAACAGTTACTATAAAAATATAAAATCCGAAAAAAATTATTGTACTTATTGAATGGTTCTCGAGATATGGCTGGTTAAAGGTTTTGTGCGCAAACACTTTAGACATGCAGTGTATGAAAGAATGCCTGACATACAGAGAAAGCGGTTGAAACTCATAATGTAGGTAGCGAGATAAAGAAGACAAACGATCTGTCAAAGCTGTTTAACTACAATTCAATTTTGTCTTTCTTTAATTCACGTAGCGCACGGTGGGATATGTACATTGAGATGAAGACAGTTTAATCACAGATCTTTGTTTAATAAAGACAGAGGACTTTGGAGAGCTTAACAAATATCTGATAGCATCGGTATGTGCTGTACAATATACGTTAAGGCGTTTTTAAACGTATATTAGGAAGGCAAGATCAATCCATGACAATCTTATTTTTTATTTGGCTTAAACACTGGAATACATTTGTACAATTTAATATTTAGACAATAATAACTGCGCACCATTTTATTTTGAGGTCATTGTTCAAAATCGAAGGTGTTTGTTTTGGGCCGAGGTACTTTTCTGAGGCCGAGGCCCAAGACAAACACCGACTATTTTGACCGAATTAAAAGATGATGCAAATTTATTATTGTCATTAATAACCGTCTTTCGACATTTTTAATATCTTTTATGCATGATTTTGAAAGAAATACTTTAATAAACTATTTCTTACTTAAAAGTCTATACTTATCTCTATAAGGGAATTTCGATCAGTCCAGGCAACACGATCATCCCGTAATATGATAAACGAGCGTGCGTGTTGTGCATACGCGCGCTTGATTGGCGTTTTATGAGAAAACGCATTCAGCGCTAATGACATCACATACGCAGGTCATTATAAGAAGTCATTGTTACCTGATAATGACCGCGCAGTTATTTGCGTAAAAGTAGAAATAATCGTATTAGATCGGATCGCGCTATTATGCAGGTTGTTAGAACAAAATAAAGGTCAAAAGGATACATAACAAATAAATTAGTGGATAAGTTTTGCCAAACTGTGCATCAGTAAATTAAAATATGGCAACTATGCAAAGATAATCAGTTTACTTTATTTTGAACTTAGAATAAGAACAATAACACTGGTCTACAGCCAAAAAGTATCTTAAATGAAAGTAGTCAATCTTGACTAATTTTGGGCCACTGAAACCAAAAATGATGCTTAAAAATGCTAGTTAGCTCTTGTTTTAAAGATACACAACCCCAGTGGTATACTGTGTACCACGATAGGAGCTAATAGGCAATTATAGGGAGTAGCACAATGTTGAGTACAGAAACCTTACTTTTAATGTTATTTTATCTG
>JXSR01S017532.1:43352-57992 GCA_000969725.1 Ophiothrix spiculata
ATTCACTCAGAAAAAGTCCCTTTCTGTGGCAATCAAAGATCTCAATAATTAAGTTTCACTAATTAGATAATTAATTGATCAACAAAACAAATATTTCATGTTCACATAACAATATATTATCTAATTTAAGTAATTTTATTGCATATGACATTGTGTTAACTTTATAGCGTAGGTCAAAGTTTAGATACCTTGTACTCTCCAAAAAAAAAATAAAGTTATTATGTCAATTATTCTGCAATAAACAACGCAAATATCTAAAAAGGTTTTGGAACATTCATCTTTGTCATTTATTATAACACTGAATTTCTAATGATTTTTGAATATGCTGCGCTTTTATTTTACTTGATTTAAAGGAATATGGTCCAATTGCCTCAACATTTTTTCCAAACTTTTTTAAGATTTTAGTATCAAAATAAAATATTTCACAGGTTAGTTGTGTTCTGTTTTGGAGATATGTATGAAAATGTGTCTAATTATAGTAACAATAATGTTTACACAGTAACGTATAGGCAGCTAGACTTGTTATAAAAACTCATGATAGTGGGATCAGGAAGACAGAAGACCTGTCAAGGATTTTCATTTATAGCTCAATTGTGTCTTTGTGAAAGTTCACGTAGCGCACAGTGTGACAAAACAGTTGGATGAAGTATAGTTAATCATATACACTCCCGCTCTAAAGTATTTCCGCACAATTAAAACCGTTCAAAAACCTCGTTTTTATATTAAATAACCTAGAATCATAACAGATTCATACTAGTATAGGTACCTTATTTATTCAATATAAATAAATTGATGTTTCTTTTAATATTTGATCTTCCATTGCTATAAAAATGGCTGATTTCATGGACCATATACAAATACAAAGTACAAATCTCATTACTAGTATGTAACTAATCAATTTTTCATAAAAACCTCATTATTACTTTGTAACAGGATAGAATATTTTCAGGTTGTAAGATTTAAAACAAATGCGCAGAGATGTATATAAAGTCAACTTTGTTATGTTCAGACGAAAGTAGTAATATCCATTACATGCCATATTTTCAAATGCAATGAATGCATTTCCGGAATAGCTACTTCGATAACAATATAAATTCTGTCACAAAATGATGAAAATCGAATACGGCTTTTGAGATATGGCTGAAAAAAGGTGTTTTTTGCGGAAACACTTTAGAGCGGCAGTGTACCAATAAAGACGGTAAGGATTGGAAAGCTATGTACATACGTGATAGCATCATAGGATCAGTCGGCTTTTTACTTTCCACAAAACACTCTACTCAATCTAAATTGCGTAGTTATAATCACTGTGTTCTCAAAAGGGGTTATTTTAAAGGTTTGAACATTTTTGTAGACTGATTTTATTGACAAATAACATTTTTATGTTCACATTTAATGCACGCAGACATGTTACATTGTATAGACTTTATATATAAGGTTAAAGTTTTTATTAGGCTATTCAAATAAAAGATACAACAAATTGGTGAATATTAAGTCATTAGTTGAACTTCAAATAATATAGATATAAATCAAATACTGGAAATAAAATATATAGCACTTACGGCTACGTTGCGTCTAGAACCTGGTCTACGCAACTTAGCCGTAAGTGCTATAATTCTTATTTCCAGTATTTAATTTATTTCTATATTAAAATATACAATACATAAATAAGGTATATAACAATCAATGATAACTATTAGCAATATCACAGGTAATTAGTATACGTGAAATATTTAAATAAACATCTGTTTTTAAATAGAAAAACTATATTGTATAACATAACAATAAAGGTATGTTTTTTGTTTAATTTATTATTATGTTAGATTTACATGTATCTCATACTCATTAATAAATAATAATAAAAAATAAGAAATAACATACTTTTACAGTTAAAGCTCTCGAAATCTGGAGATAGCAGTAATTGACTTCAATTTGACAGCAAAATACCATCAATACTATGTTAAGATGCCTAGAAGTAAATGTAAGTGAACCATTTCATCAAGTTGGAATGAGATTCAACTTAACTATAGTACACAGTGTATCATGAACTGCAAGCTCAACACCAAAAGACCATGAATTTTGCAAAAATAAATGATCTTTGCTATAACATCATCCGGAAGTTGTAGTTTATTTACAGGTTTTATGCAGATTTACTACACAATTATGATAATTTCATGTTAAATACATTACTTCAAAAAGCGTCAATTTCACAGTACATACACCTAAATAATCTGTTGATTATACGAATATGCATATATTTGGGCATGGTTACTGAGTTAAGGCGTTTGATTGTTCGTTTTAATTCTAAATATTTTCACATTATCTGAAATAGGGGTATGCATGCTTTTAATTTTTTGTGTGAAGGAATTTTACATCATAATGTAATATAATAATGTGAGAATTACTCATGGTATTCTACTCAATGTTTTATAGTGTAGGTTCTACCTTATTTTTAACAAACAATGCACTTTACAACGTGTGAAACAGAGCAGGTGTCATGGGAAGATTTACACTTAGATAAATCAATAGCAATTGTAATATCATGGCGAATATCAGAATATTAAAATGTTAATTGTATTACCAAAGTCATTCAACTCTTGAAATGATGATTTTAAGTAAAAAAATTAAACATGTTATAAATTGTTTCATTATTTAAACAAAGTCATTCATTTCTGTCGGTAACAAAAATGTCATCAATTCATCTTATCTCAAAATTTAATTCAGTACTAGCTATTCGATTTAATGATTATCAAAGTCATTCGTTAAAACATCAAACATTGATACATCACCTATGTAGATGAGATGTTAAGTTAAAAAACAATAAAAAAATATAAGAGAGATGACTAGCATTTATATAATATAAATATTTTTGAACATTTACTATAATATTTCAGTGAATTAAATTTAGTTTATTGCAAAGAGCTAATTTAGGTTTTCAGGTCTAAAGTTTTAGCCAGAGGTATTCTTATTTTTATACTATTTATTGTTATTCTTTCTTTCAAATTACAAACTTGTATTTTCAATTTTCAACAAGTTTTAGAAATAAAGTAAAATAAGTTCACTGAGATATTATCCGTAGAAAATAATCGTTGGTTTCAATGTTCGCACTTGCAAAATCTGTTTTCCTTTAGTTTACTGCTATTGTTTTTTTTTTTTTTTATTTAAAAATAAACAAATATAATATTTTCATGTTTTTTGTCTGACAGATTAAAGCTTATAAAGGCAGATTGCAGATATTATTAATCATAAGTTGTTAATTTAGTAATTGAAAGAACAATAGCACGTTTATTATTGCATGTCTGCATGTGCTATTAAGGTTATTCAACGACCTACTTCAATACCATATGTCAGAACATTACACATTTGCGAGGGCAAACTATAGTTAAAGATATTGCAGTTTTGAATTTTACGCCCGTCATCGTTGGTTAAAGTCAGTTACAGCTCACACACGCTGCTAGCTACGGAACTTATCATTACTATATGTCGCTTTCAGTTACAAACTAAAATACGTTACCCTACGTCGAAACAAGTCGTCACAGTGTAAACGCACCATTATGAGCAATCAATTATTTGGTGCAACAAGTCTTTGTTATATTCTATAGTTAACGGAGGCTTGGAGATGAAAAATCAAACACCACTAAATGTTGTTTGATGTCAAATGTTTGGTGATTTACAACACCAAGCATTCGTTATAACTCTACATTATGTATATTCAAATTCTTATGACAACTTCAAAGGTTTTCAAAATGTCACATACCGCCGGGGACCATTCCACGTTCACCACAACCCTATTTGTGTAAATTGAGGGGCGTTGATGGATCATTTTGTGCTTTGCTTCCAAGCATTCTCTTGGCTCAGTCAAGCGTAACAAAGACATTCAACCACCTGCTACCACTCTACTACTAATAGATATTCCATATGACCACTCAACTTGAGTAGAAAACCTTGAAAAAGATGGGGTCAAATCAAATTGAACCTAAAAATCACGTTTTTGACCCATTTTAGATGTTGCCCCTGTTACCAAAACATGAGAAAATTGATCACTGCACCTTCGGAGTTTCATTACACACCAAACAAGATAACCTATCCAATCTGACCAAAAGCAACTTAAGTTTCCAGATATTTTCATCATAAATTGAGCTTTACGTAAAAAAGTGGTAAACACATTTTTATTCCATTTATATGAGCAACCATGTATCTTGCTTTTATTTCGTATCAACTTTGAAAACTCGAAATACTAACAACATTTTTCGCAACATATCCATTGATAACCAATGCAGCTTTATGTTACCTATGAGAAAATTGATCACCTTCGGAGTTTTCATTACACACCAAACAAGATAACCTATCCAATCTGACCAAAAGCAACTTAAGTTTCCAGATATTTTCATCATAAATTGAGCTTTACATAAAAAAGTGGTAAAAACATTTTTATTCCATTTATATGAGCAACCATGTATCTTGCTTTTATTTCGTATTAACTTTGAAAACTCGAAATACTAACAAATTTTTTCGCCACATATCCATGGATAACCAAGGCAGCATTATGTAAAGAAAACAGTGGTTATTCCTCCTTTAAAACATGTCAATTATAATGATGCACCACTTAAATGATTCAGACATTTTTATTGATTTATCTTCAAGGTAATGGTTTTCTATCATTGCCATATGAATGAATTGCCGGAAATTTTACTTTCCTAAAGAAAGTTCATGAATTTCGCATACAATGCACTTTTAGTACAGTTTTACACTTTTGTAAAAAAAAATATTCATATTAGTGTATTGATTTTTACTTGTTAATTTATATGTACATCTAAATTTGAACTTCCTATTTAGAAAATTGTACTTTTTGATACTTTGATTGACAACAAGTATAGCAAGCTTAAAATACCAACGCCTATATTTTGATATTTAAAAAAAATGGATATTTCTATTTAGACCATTACCTTAATGACCGCGTATTGGTAAAATCTTTGAAATAGATTCACTGAATATCAAACTACATAATTTCTATGTAAATGTCCATGTATTGGTCAAAGTCTGTGAATGCATTTACTTATGACCATGTATGCACAAGTGCGTTTGGTGTTTTAAAGACACATGTTTTAAGATTCAACCTTAAAGCAATACTATAAGATTTTGATCAAACATGGTTTAGGCGCTGGAGCACAATTAGGCCACAGCTTTGTGCGGCCTCAGGCTCGATTATGCATCTCAGTACATGTAATAAATATTGTACAATATTCTTGAGGCAAACAATCAAACCTACCGTCGCTATTTTGAAAAATTAAGGTTTTGGCCGGGTTGCTGCCAGCTGCACAAAGTTGTGGCCTAATTGTGTTCCAACGCCTTATAGTTAAAACAGCATAAAATGAAAGAATGTGCCTATCTGAAAGCATTGTCAAGTGTATTTTGTCAAAAAATGTTTTGCCATTGAAAAATGAATAAAAACACATACATGCCTTTCTTATACTAATACATGTGGAATTAAATTCGGGACCCCGAATTTAATTCAACGAATGGCTATCAAATAAAAATTAAGCATAATTGAGCAAAAACATTTGGAGGGTATTACTATCTACCCAAAACAAACCCAGTTAGCTAAAAAAATCGAAAGTCATGGGTGACAGGGGGTGCTTCATTTTTAACACTTTATAGTATTGCTTTAACAGTCATTTTTCAAAATCTACATTTTGAATGAAGCTATTTTACTGTACCTGTAATCAAATCAAATTGAAATATTGCCGTAGAGAATATGAAATAGTTTTTGACGAAAATATAATCTGTTTTGAAATCGTGACACTCACATCTTGTCACCTATGAATTACACGCAATGATTAATTTAGTAGGTAAGTGTTGTAATTTTGTAATGTTGCCGATAGCATTGCATAATGCTAAAAAGAAAAAAAAAAGAGAAATATTAACGAGTTAATGTAAAGTTATTCTCTTAAGAGAGTTGAAAACATTAAAGGTTTTTAATTATGCTTTTGACACCTATTATTAGCAAGTGGCACTGACTATGTACAGGCTTGACATTAGATATGGAATATATTTTTTCTGTCGGTTTCCATCTTGAATAATCCACCATATATCAGTATATAACAACTCCAGAAAGGTGTTTTTCTTCAAATTTGTAACTATACATGTACATTTTACACCAAGACCTCTTTTGTGCATATTTAGGTGATACAGCGACAATGGGGAACTTGAAAGCATAAAAACCTCTCGAAATTGGGTCCAAACTCGTGTACAATATACGGAATTAAGGAAATTAAATTTGCCATAGTTTCGTCAATGCATTACCTGGACACTTGAAATTTCAGAGGGTTGTTTTACATATTGTTGGTTATAAATTATGACCAGTCACTTTTTGCTATGTCATTCATAAGAAGCGTAGAGGGCCTTGACTCTCCATGCGGACATTCCATTCTTAATTGGAGGGTTCCGACGGGTATCCCAGCCTAAATATCAAGCACAGCCTAAAGTAATTCCTGTACATTGCTGGTTTGATGCAACTTGTTGTTCTTCGATGTGTTACTTCAGGCGAGAAGTCATCGATAGAGTTCATATTTGAAGATCTTACCAACAATGGCAAGTATCCAACACCATGACTTTTCATAAAATAAGCTCGTATTAAGAACATTTGTGATTTCTCGCTTGATTCAAACAAGCGATCGTGTTAGAAAACCACTGGACAAAAATATCTTGACTAAAAAGCTTTCACAGCGTGCTTTGACTGGGCCACAGATCTTTTCCATTTTTGTGTTCCATCAATGGGATAACGTTGTCTCCAGTACTTAGGCTAAATTTGAAATATACTTCCAAGATGGACGCATGAGAGTAGAAGATTTTCATAGTTGGGTTATCCTGAAGCGCACACGCTATTAACAATTCATTCAGAAGAAGGTAACAATGTCTTCTAGGGGTTTTCACATGCAGGTGGAAAATCGGCTCTGATCACTTCGGAAGGCAGCCTCCATCAGCACCAGTACAGATGAATTCTAGAAGCCTTGATAGTGTCATTGGCTAGAGGCATCTTTGTAAACAATTTTGTGCCCCACTATGACAACACTCACATCCGTCGTGCTCGTACAGTCCGGACTTTCCTTGAAGATCCGGGTGTTGAGTTCTTGCCTTGTCCGGTAAGATCTTCGAATATTAATCCTATTGAGAACATCTGGGTTACGAAACACCTTTAATCAACAGCATATTATATCAATCAATCGAGGTGAGGGGGTTTTGTTGGGCTGTGTTTGGTGCTTTGGCTGAGATACCCCAAAGAACTCTCCAATCACCAATTGAGAGAATGCCATGGAGAATCATGACGTTGTACGCTTTTCAATGAGAACAGAGTAAATATTGATTGATTAGAAATTATCACTAACATTGTGTTAATCAACCCTGTAAAGTTTCACATCTCTAGGTAACGTACGGAAGGAATTATGGCAAATTCAGTTGCCTCTGTATAATATTACTGTGCACGGCTTCGGACCTAATTTTCAAAGTTATTTGCGCCTTCAAGTTTCCCATCGTCTCTGTGTCACATCGGTGAACTTTAAAGTGTCCTTGAATTGAAGTTTATAAGTTTAGTTACGAACATGAGAAAGCACAAGTCTCTGAAATGGGTACATACCGAGATATGGCGGATTATTCAAGAAGGAAACCAACAGAATAAATATATTCCATATTTAATGTCAAGTCTGTATATGACCTGGAACATATAACTTAAAGTAGATTTAATTACTTCATGTCTGGACAGCTAGATAAGAAGAAATTTAAAATCACAGATTAAGTGTTAAATGTGCCCGTAAATGATTAATGAAAAGAATAATTAACACATAAAAAACAGGTGTGTTCATTTTGATGCAAACTTTAGTTTCCTGAAAAGATTTGAAAATTTGTTGATGAACATTCAAAATAAATATTGAATCATTAATATATTGTGCTTTCCTTTTACATTGATCATTAATTAATTTGTACGTATCAACATGTTATCCTAACAAATTAGCTTATGGACTGAATTGAAAACTGAAAGTAAATTTCACGAAGACAATGCATTATTAAATAAAAGATAATTTTACCAGCTTAGGAAAACTGTATATTCTATATCTCGAAATCAATTGGTAGAGATAGTAATACTTCCATCAGCCCTCTAAGGGCTGCACTATTAGATTTCCAGGGGGGAGCAGGAAGTTTTTTGAGAAAAAAAATTCCCCCTCCATAGGCAGAAGAAAAAAAGATCACCCTTGAACATGGAATAGGGTGAAAAACAGTAAATTCTAAGAAAAAAAATCGCCCCCGTACGGGGCGCGAAAAAAACAACAACCCCAAACCCAACTTCCTGCACCCCCCTCGAAATCAAATGCTGCGCTCCTTATGCTGCTTTCATATTCGTGTAGTTTTGTAGCTGTGTCGCTGCATGACGTATATTTTTTGCAGAAACGTGTCAATTCCAGTTGTCGTAGTGACAAAACTTCATATCGCCTAGATAGTTGACACGATGAGTTGAATTCAGTTTTCCGAACGACATGAAACGACAAAGTTGCAAAGTTACAGCACTGCAAAGCTACAACACTGCAAAGCTACATAAGTTTGAAACAAAGCTTGCGACAAAGCTACAAAGCTATACATCTGTATGAATTGACAAATAGAGGGGAGCGTGGCCGAGCGGTTACAGCACGGGTCTCGTAATACAGAGATTGTGGGTTCGAGCCCCGGGCCGGGCGATTTTCGTCTCCTTGTTTCCTTGGGAAATAAATTTTACTCTACTTGCTCCGTGGTCGGACAGTCACGTAAAGCCGTGGGTCCCCTGTACGAATAGACTTCTTCATGGGGTATGCATGTTATGCAAGTACTTGTATCATTAATTGATTGATTGGATAAGTAAGAAACCATTGTGATGAAACCAACATTCATGTTTGAAGAAGAAAATGTTACTTCTGATTAATTTCAATAAGAGAACTAACAAACAGCGAATGTGTAATTGCTGCCATAGACAATACTAATTAGCTGATGACGAAGTGTATATGATCAGAAACAAATAATTACACTCAAAGTTGATTAACTAATTTCATATATCAAGATTAATAAAATTCAGTGTATGATTCGGATGTTAGAAATGACGTGCTCAATATGCGCAGCAAAATACTTTAAAATATAAATTTTAGAGAATGGCATTCACGTTTGCTTTATGTTTTTTTATGTACTGTTTGGTATAATACGCAATCAATAAAAGCTATACAACTGTGTGGATATTAAAACAAAAGTGTAAAAAATTAATATGTATTTCATATCCAAAGTAATTTGATTTGATTTGAGTTTATTCATGCATATTAACCCTTGTTATCCTAAGCTTTTTTTTTATTTTGTAACGCGTTCTCCGAAGGGGGTGGGGGGGGGGGGGGGGGAGGGTTGCAACCCCCCTTATATTTTGGAACGGAACCTGCTAAAAACTTGGTTTTGGTATTAATAGATAGGTATGACCCTTCCCTATCAAATATACCAAGATCATCAAAATCGGCCGATGCGTTACGTAATTATGACGTCATAAAGTACTTTCGGATTGGAAAATCAGTCAAAATTGCATTATGGCAAAAATGGCCACCAAAATCAAAATGTTGTTATAAAAGTTCTAAATAACGGATTTTCGTTCGGTTTTTTGCTAATTATGAAGAAAAGTTATAATTCTAACATGTTAATAAGTTGTATTCTTATAGCGTGAATACATTTATTATTAGATTATTTTTTACAATCAAAGACATGCATTTTTGTTGGATTCTCACACTAAAATATCCCTTTTTTTGAACGAAATCCTATACTGTATGCCCCTTGTTTTGCCGCTGTGGTCCGCACATGTCCGTCACTGAATTTGAGTGCTCCTTCGGAATGCAGCATATTTTTGACGCGTTACAGCAAAAGGTACCTTAAAGCGGAGCTACAAGTGTCTAAAAATTAAAAACTTCAATAATCAATATTTTAAGAGAGGAAAATAGTAAACTAAAACACCTCTTGCCTTTGTTCCATTGTGATTTAACCAAGGAAACTAATTTGGTGTATTATTCTCTCTTCAAATATTGACTATTAATTGGTTCTTAACCGTTTGATAATCCATATACAAAATCAGACACTTGTGTCTCCGAATTAAGTTACCTTTTGCTGTAACGTCATATTTTGTTCTAACTTTAGGTTGTCGTCAACACATCAGTTCACTTCAGTATAAGCCGCAATGACAACCCTTCAAGCATTTCGTTTAATCTAGGTAATTTTGTAATTAGGTCTCCATGGACATCGAATTGTCTTTATACTTATGCGCTGCCTAGGGATACAATTGATGAATGCACTTCGTCATGTAAGTGCAGGAAAGCCGTATCTGCAATAGCTGCCATTTGCCATAAATTTGGATTGCACACTGTCTAATCTCAAATCTTAGGTCAGGGGTTCTTGAGATGGTTCTTCAGGTGACACAAGAACCATTTCAAGAACCACTGACATAAGACAGGGAATTTTTGAGGGATTTTTCACATTCTTGTGACAAAGTATAAAATTAAAATAACTTAGGGCAGCCATTGCAGATACGACTTTCTTGCACTCACATGACGACTTATCTTTGTTACTTATTTAAAATAAAGTTAATATGATGAGATATTCTATATCGGTTTGATATGAAATTATTTGCCGATGGGATTGGTGTAACCTAATTGAATTTTGAAAACTGTCAAATTGAATAGTTTTTTTCTTCTACATTTCTTATATAAAAAGTCATTATGTTATACAATTGTTTTATAATGGAGAAATGTTTGAAGGCTGGTTTCGAATTATTCTTGCTCCATCAAGTAACGCCAAAGGAAACAAATGAGGGGTGCTCTTGCAAAATGAGAGGAAAATTGCAAATTTCAAAATTAAGTTTATAATATAGTTTAACTCTTTCTTTATAATCTCAGCTCTTGAATGGTATACGAGTATAATAGGTCACACTTCATTTCTCCATTCTTTATTTAGAGATTGAAATCAAAAAGAAGTCCACTGAATATGTTGCAATAAAACATCGTTGCAAATCGTTTTCAAAGATACTGATTACTACAATGTACAATAGCAACATGCAATTAATTAACCGCGAATTTATTGCATTCCCCGACAAATTTGACATTCAAAACCTTAGCTATAGGTAAACACTTCTGCCTAAAGGCTTTTTATGTCGAAAAACCAAATTTGACCTTTTCAACCTATTGTTACTTTAGATGTCATTTAATCATAATGTAGATTTGCGACTTTCCTCCAATTTTGCCAGAGCAAATATTTCCCTACAAGAGACTATGATGTATATATTATTCTTCGCTATCGAAGATATGCATTAATAAGAACTATTAGCCACCCTTGTCTTCCTGAGCCACTTTTTAAAAAAATCGGTACAAAAGTTCTAAATGTCCAATTTTCGTCGGGTGTTTTTGTTAATAAATGAAGAAATCAACAATTCTAACTTGTCCTGTAAGTTTTAAGTCCATAGCATGCATATTTTTTTTCAAAATGGCGACTTAAAATTGTTTGAGGTGGCAACCACCCCCCTATCTGCCGACTTTGACGGCCTACCATAACCCCCACCTTAGGTGGTACCCCCGATTTTGTTCGTCAAAATGACCGCAAAGGATGTAAAAACAATTACCCAAATGCTCTGTGTCGCTTTGTGCAATTGTGCAAATCTTTTAGGGGAGGGGGAGGGGGTGGTAACCACCCCCACCCCTTAGGAAGCCTTAGTGTTTGTGACGGTATAAGACAGATTGAAATCTCTTAAAACCTTTAAAAATGTCATATACCACCAGGGATCATTCCACTTGTACCACAGCCCTATTTTTGTAAACTGGGGGGCGTTGAAGGATCATTGTTAGCTTGCTTCCAAGCATTCTCTTGGCGAAGACAAGCGTGACCAGGACATTTAATCGCCTGCTTGTCAATCTTTTACATATACACATTCCATATGACCACTCAACTTGAGCGGTGAAGTGACCTTGACCTAGGCGTTGTCAAATCAAATTTGACATAAAAATCACGTTTTTCGACCCATTTGTGTTGTTGCCCCCTACCCGTATGTGAGAGGGTTGATCACATTTGGAGCTCAATTTTACAATTAACCAGATTACTTATCAGATCTGACCAATAGCGACATAAGTTTCCCGATAGTTTCCTTATAAACGTCTTGTGAGATATGGATGAATAAACAATTTGTGCGGAAATACTTTAGACCGCGAGTGTAAATGTAGCTAATAAACTTGGAGAAAATGATAAGAAATCCATTAATGAAAAACAATTCTTAAAAAGTTATTTATATACATTTAGGGACAAAACAGAATTCGAACAGTGCGATCTTTTACTAATAAAAAATCCAAATCCAAATGTTACTGCATAGAATAGTGGTTAGTTATTCTTCACAGTATAGGATTATTAGTAGAGTATTTTATTAATTATAGAAAACGATGATCATTGTCTTTACATGATCACATGATTCAAATGATTTTTTAAAAATGTGTTCTTTATAATGAAACATATATTTACTAAAGTATTCAAAAATTGTTGCATTTTATCCTGGTTATGAAAAACACTGCCGAGAATTGATCTTTAAAAATAAGATAAAATATGCATTAGTAAGATTGCATTTTCTCAAGTGTATAATATGCAACATATACTAGCTTTAAGGCCTTAGGGCAATAACAAAAAGAAAAGAAAAGAAAAGAGAAAAGAGTTTCAATCTTAAATTTAGTTTGCTCAGTATGCAGACAAAGTAAACGATAAATACTTTGCGTGTTTTATGTTTGTGAAGAAAACGTTTCTAGATAAAACTTGACAGCTTGTATTATTAAAATATATTCTAAAGCATACCGTACTATTTCTTATAATCTTGGCTGAAATTAACTTTAAAAAACAGTATGAGATTTAGTTTAAAACGACCGCCCTATATATTATCATTTATACTTATTGAAAGATTACTGGCATTATTAATCAACATTCCAACGACAAATTGCAACAGAAAATCAAGCGTCATCAAGACTTTCAATCACCTGCTTATCACTCTATTACAGATAAACATTCCATATGACCACTTAATCCTGAGTAGTAAAGTGACCTTAACAAAAGCGGGGTCAAATCAAATTTGACCTATTTGACCTAAACATCACGTTTTTGACTCATTTATATTGTTGCCACCTTACCAATATATGAGAAAATTGTTCACATTCCGTGTTCCATTTAACGCCTTAAAAGATTACGTTTCAAATCAGACTAAAATCAACATAACTTTCAGATATTTTATTCATAAATTGATCTTTACATAAAAAAATGGTACAAATATTTTTTTCCCGACTTTATGAGCAACGGTGTAGTTTAACCGGGATTTTAGATCTCCAATGTACATAGACAAATTAATCCAAAAATGTAGAAAGATAATGAAAGGTAAATCGTGACGGAATGATCTATAAAAGTATATGCAAATAAATACAATATTATTTTAATCAGTGATTCATACTCTTCACGTCATCTTTCACATATATATTTCAAAAACCTATTTTTGGAGCTTGCAATCAGTTTAAATTGAATTGTTATCGTATAAAATTAGATATTTGCAGATTAATAATGCTGCGTATTACTTGACGCGAGTGAAATTATACAAGTTTCAATTACAAAGTAACAATGTGAGATGAGAGTTAAGGATACTAAACTATATACAAAATTTTACTGCATGTAATGGACATGAATATTTTTATGAGATGATTCTAAAAAAACATGCTTGTGCCTGATGTCAATAAATTGATAAAAAAGAGTAGGTTTAACATCACGATACTATCAAAATACTAAATACTGTATGACAAATTGTAAAATGAGATCGATGCCAAAAGATCTCTAAAAGAGTTATACTGGTGTAAGAATGGTGTAACAAGAAAAATATCATGATTATGTTTTCGTTTTAACACACACTTTAGCTTCAATTATCTGACAATGGTCCTACCTAAAATGCAAAGACAGTAATCTTAATGGATTCAAACAACCAAAAATATCATTTAAGTGACAACATACCATTCTAATGTGCATATATTGTGATGCACATATGTCCGACATTTCTTTGCCTTTCCTTTTACATTCATGAGCCTTATTCAAGTATTCAAGTTATTATGTAACATCAGGTTTTCAAAAAATGGAGTCCAAAAATATAAGATATTTATCGAATTTTACTTTAGTGATTTGAAAACAAATTTTACTACAACGATATATTTAGCACCCCCCCCCCCACCACCAACACCACCGTCATCACAACTGAAATAAAATACACTCTCATGTTAGCACCTTTTGAATAGAGGCATACATGTACTATGAGTTTAATTGATAATAAGCTGTCGTGATATTGCTAACAGCCCTGTTATGTTTGAAGAAGAAATACTAAAGTTCTTTAACGTAATAGTTCATTCTCTAAAGAGAACTAAAACAATTCAGGTTCTTATGCCGCCGTTGGCACTAATTATTAACTGATGACGAGGTGTGTGTTATCAGAGTAAATTCATTAAATCCTCAAAATAAAGTTAATACGTTTCTACGACACTCACCATTTATATTTCGTAATATTTTCGGAGAAACCCTTCTCCGTCCTCAGCGGTTGTTGGC
>JXSR01S017534.1:25854-38318 GCA_000969725.1 Ophiothrix spiculata
AACCAAATTGTATACAATTTTTAATGAATAATAATTGAACTCACTTTCAGTATATCTATTATGCAAATTAGGGATACCTGCATTCCATGCATTCCAGAATGAGTTGTTTATATTGAAACTGTCAATCAAGTTGTGGCGCGAAAGCTGATTAATACGCATAAAGCACAATCAAATTTTAATGGGTAACATTATTATTTAGCTGTTTAAACTGCAAACCTGTGTAAACTTTGAAAAAATAATCTTTAACTGAAAGGAATGAGTAAATTATAATTTACTTTATTTAGTAGCAAAAGTCCGATCGACATTTAGAAATAACAAAAATAGCAAAATATTGAATCGGTGGCCACTTTTGCCCAAGATCAGATTTCGACATAGTTTTCAGACCTGTAGTAATTGATGACGTCATAATTACGTAACAGCTTGTCAAATTTTGATGATTTTGGTATCAATGGGAAGAAGAAACCCTACCCTATACTATGGTATACAACAACCTAAGTTTAGATTAGTCAATTTTAAGTTCACATCGGGTTGAACGAGGGTTAAATTACATCAAACGAACATGCTTCCGATTTTGTTGAATTTTGAAAAAATACGTTTTTGACATAGGTATCTATCTTTATTGATAACTCAAAAAATAATAATGCTGTGATATTAAAATTTTGCAAACATCTAGCGGAGGTATGTATCGTAAGTCATGCCAACTTTGAAATCTCCAACTGCTTTACTTTTTGCACACAATCATTTTTCTACATGTAACCATTTTTTGGGACACCTGGTACAAGCAAGAGTTTTGAACATGATCAAATACCTCCTAGAATAAGTTCATCCGGTTTGTTGACAAATCAAGTCAAATAGGTGCCTTGCTTAAAACATCGAGCTATTATGCATTGACCAAGTTTAACGAATCTGTCAAATGCAAGTTAAATTTACTGGTTTTAAGCATGGTCAGTGTATTTCTTCAGAAATGCAATCATCCAACTTGTTACTCTGATGGCGGGTTGTCGTTGGAGTGAGATCATCGCATTTCTCAAGTAGCTGACCGAATATATGAATCTGTCAAACGAACATCAATATACTGGTTTTTAAAAACAAAATCTACTTTAAGGTGTCTGGTCCACAGGCCGTCCCTGCGTACCAGTACGCACTAGTTTCCAAGTTGGTAAGTGCCGCAATACGCATGAGCATATGCTCCGAGTAGTGTTTTGAAGCTAAAAATTGTCATATTTTAATATTTTTCTGGAAAATTAGTTCGGTGACCCCATATTTTTATTGTTTTATTTGAAAGAACATACTTGTGTGCAACTTTTGTGAAAAAATTGACAAATGTCGGGGAAAAGTTTTTGAATCAAAACTAAATAATGTCACTTTTGCCACATTTCCCATAGACTCCTGTACTAATTTTTCCCAAAAAACTTCCAAAAATGTTGTTTTTAAACCAACGTGCACGCAAAAACGAGTCCAGTGACCCCTAATTTTTATTCTAAAAATCAGTTCTACATCGATAGAAATATCATTCATGCCGACTTTTACTTGAAAATTTCGGGCAGATCTATCATGGACCAGACACCTTAACATGATTAAATATGAGGTGTTGAAAGCCATCAGTTAACATGTGTAAACATACCCAGGTTTTGTCGTTTAAGTTAAAGAGACCTGGCTAAGTCATCCGTAGAAACACAAAATAATTGGTTTTATTGACAAAGCCATGTACCTATTTCTTGGGGGGTGTTGCTGTTTAAATATGTCTCGATCCTGTAGAAACAGACTCCACTTAAATATAATTATGAGAAACTGATTATGCCAGAAGTGAGTGCTTTGTACATTGTGCATCAGAGAATAAAATGTGCTATGTAACAGTGGAACCCCAAATATGTTTAGCTGCATAAATGTGTATGGGGTCTTCTGTTTTAAATTATATACAATTTAGCAAGCACAGATATTTGTGCACTTCATATGCAAGAAAAGTTTCTGAATAGATTCATGTTCATCACTGAATATTATTACATAGGCCTAGGCTGTGAAATGAAGGCCTATATAATTATTTGACACCTTTATATCTTCAGTGAAGTATCCACAACTTGATGGGGAAAATACAGTACACAGAAATTTTATTGAATGCAAGTAAATGAACTGAAGCTGAAGCTTGTAGATGCAGTATGGATCTAAACTAATAGGATTTTTGTTTGTGTAGAAACAGGGTATAGTTAAGTGTGACATGGTTTTCTTACACTGTAAATATGACCTGCATATCAAGGGTTGAGAGCCACACGACTGTATATTGCACGGGCAACTATAGAGCCAAAAGGCCATATTTGCCCCTTTGTTGCACGTACAAAAACGGCCTTGTGGCTCTTTTTTTTCATGCAAATACGGCCTTGTGGCTCTAACTTTTCCATTTACCCGTTCCTACTGACTCTTGGTTATCTTGGCCTCTCTTGGTTATCATCAATTTTGCTAGCCTCTAGTTTAAAATTCTCGGTTAAGCGCAATGAGAATACTTAGCCTAGAGTCTAAAATATTGATCTTTAACCGTAAGATTTTTAGTGGTTATCTTTCGGTTAACTTAATCCTGTTTGACTTTTAAGCTTAACCAAGAGTTTCTGTACAGTGGGAATGCAATTTTTGATTTTTTAACCCAGAGTTAAAAATTGTATGTAAACAAATGTGCTTGAATGACCATGATCTTTGCTAAGCCTAAAGGTTACAAATAGTGCATTGCCTCTCTTGCCAGACTACAGCCTAAAATCTGTAATGTGGACAGAACTCTGACTTAACAGGTCTTAGCGGGTGGTCTAACTATAGTTCTAAACCACGCAAAACTTTTAGTCCGAACAAGGTCCATGACTACAGGACTGAAATAATTATCAGTCTGAATCTACTACAAATAGCTTGTGGATGTAGGCGATGGTAAAATCTGAATTATGTGTCAAGCTTTTGTGCAACGATGCAATTGTATTTTGCAGTAGGCCAG
The DNA here is from genome assembly GCA_000969725.1 of Ophiothrix spiculata. Lineage (NCBI taxonomy): Eukaryota > Metazoa > Echinodermata > Ophiuroidea > Amphilepidida > Ophiotrichidae > Ophiothrix > Ophiothrix spiculata. The sequence continues at coordinate 28,826 of JXSR01S017534.1, forward strand.
TAAGTCAAATTACCAGAGTGACCTCCGATATAATGGTGTGCAATGAAACTCTGGCCGGATAAACAGATTTAGCATGAATCATGTACAATGGAATTTTGTTTTGAATTTCTAAAGCTGGTTCCCAAATTCACACATCTTGAAAAGAATGTGGGAAACTAAACATCCAGCAGAATAACTGAATCAAGCAGGCCACTGGATTGAGTAGTCCAAGTCGATCTAGCAGGAATGTCAGCGATGGTGGTTCTAGCTGCACAGCAGTATATTTGCTCCTGGATCCTCAATCTTGTTAGGCTATCAGCCCGGGGGGGGGGAGGTACTCAAGTTTGGTTTTGGTAGGGGTGTGCCGCTGGGAAATTTGAAGTACCACCCATGCATATACCAATTTTCAAGAAAAAGGGACCCATCCATATACCAAATCCCCCAAATTTTGAGTCTAAAGTTTTGCAAAAATTGAAATTTTCTCCGAAAATATTCTCTAATTTGGCGCAAATTTCTTGATTTTTGTTTGAAATTTCCAAAATTTGCGCCATTTTGGCGCAAATTTCAGAAAATTTTGGAAAATGACCCATCAAAATACCACATTTTGCAAAGAAAAAGGACCCATTGGAATACCAAACAGCCTGATTTTGCTACCCAAGTTTGCGGCACATCCCCGTGATCACTTTTGTACTAAGTACCCCCCCCCCCCCCCGGGGCTATCAGTATGCATTATTAATTCCAAAAAGGTTTCAAATCTAATGATAACTCATTTTTTACAATTCCGTGAACTTTTCTTAAAAAAAACCCCTAATTTCAACAAAAGTTGACTAAAAATATTAACCATTTATTGACCGGGTGAAATTTTTATTTCCAGAATGATTTTAAATAATATAGAAAGATAATGATTAAGATTCATATGTGTATGCAAAGCAAAGATGAGTTTGGGTTCAAAAGAAATTATGAGGCTACATGTAGCTGAGAGTGAAGCCGGATCTACCAGCTAGATTCAGCTGCATTTTGACTAAAATTGACCTGGTGAATTTATTTTTTCATCAGTCAGACTTTAGATACAAACTTTGTGTGCAAGAAAAGCAACTTTGTGTTCGGGGTCAAAGATATAAATGCGGCTACATGCGACTGAATGAAGCCACATCCCTGGGGGGGGGGGTTACTTAGTACAAAAGGGGTTACGGGGATGTGCCACAAATTCGGGTAACAAAATCAGGCTTTCTGGTATTCCAATCGGTCCTTTTCTTTCCAAAATGTGGTATTTTGATGGGTTTTCTTTTCAAAAATGTTGCACCAAATGCCACAAATTTGGACAAAATGTTAGAAAATTTTGCCAAAATAGAGCTTGAATAGAGGACATTGGAAGAAATATCTATAGGATCTGGTTTCCCAACTTTATATTGAGGTATATGTGCAAAATTGCAAATGAAGTGTAAATTACGAATACTTTCAAATTAGTCTACCCCATAAAAATAATTAAAATGAAATAATCCAAATCTCCTTTACCCACAGATGTTGTGTTAATGTGTATATCATAAATATTTAAAGTTTGTGTATTGATAATACATCATGATGTTAGACCTAACTTACAATTTTCTATCAAAATCTCTTTTTGACCTATAGTGCTGGTCTAATTTTAGCAATACCTCAACAACTACAACAGAAAGCAAAAATTTACTCTAAAAAATGTGTTGCAAGACTGTTACTCCTAACTTCTAAAAAGTACAATTTCTAAATTCTGAGAAGTAAAACAGTTCATTCAGTATTCTATTTAAGTAATTTTAAATAGGCTATCGAAAGAAAGTCCAAAACACATGAGGGTTTTTTAATCTTTAGGTCAAAGAAACACATTTACAAAGCCGACTGCACCATTAGGCTTGTTCAAATCCTTAAGTTTACGAATTGTTAACAAATTATTTTCTCCGCTTTTATAAAATTAGCATATGTGTAAATTGTTATTCCTTTTCATTGCATTCACCAGTCCATGTAAGCCTATTGTGTGGTCTATTTATAATTACAAAACATTGAGATTGAGAATTTACGATTTTGTTAACCATTACCAACAACTACAAATTCTAGTGCTTAACTAATTCTTAATTCATTTTTTTGCAGAAGTTTACAATAGAAAATGGATTTGTTTGTGAGACAAAATTGTCACTTAAGTAGTATTAAATGGTACGTTACCTCCAAGTTATTTTAATCTTGTATAATGATACCTTGTTTTGCGACCATCACTGATGAGTATTGTATTATTATCGTTCAATCAACTAACTATTTAATTCATCTTATACAAATACCAATTTTTAAGTGCCTGATATTTTTAATGATTTTACAAATTAGAAGCAGCCTGGAATTATTCTTTGTTCAAGTAGATAATGACAGATTGCAATAGGTTACAAAACCTGAATCAATTACAAGGTTTACCAAGGTGTGAATGTTTTAATTCTTAAATAAATAATACTGGGGATTTATAGTGCGCTATGCCTCCCAGATTTGTAATTCCACACGGCCTCTGCACACTTTACAGGTGATCGCTGACCACTGTAGCCCAAGTAAGCTCCAATCCACACCAAGCATCATTTCAGGTTCTGCGGCAACCTCTAGGGGCGCTGAACCTTGATCAGCCCACATTCGCACCATCGCTGCCCGGATCAGCTCCCCGAGTTTCATACAGGTTTCTACGAGACAATTGGCAGTTAGTTCCTTGTTCAAGGGAATTTCAAGCACACTCAGCTTTTGACACCAGCAGGGTCCGAACTCGGGACCTTCCGCACCGCAAGCGAGCGCCTTACCGATTGAGCTAACTTGACTGCTTTGGTCACATTCTGGTCTAGTTCGGGTGTGTGTTGCTCAACAGTAACTCATGAGGTGAAAGAAAGACTATATTCAAGGGTAAGTATATGTTGACAAGTTAATAATAAAGGGTGCTTTTTGGGCGCAAAATCTTCCAAAGAAGAGATGACGTTTAAAAACAGGAAGTGTTGGAATACTGCGAATTCTGTTTGGAAGCGAGTTCCATACAGAAGACGCAGAATAGTGGAACGAACATTCACTGGCAGTTTTTAAGTTAACCCGTGGAGTTTTGAGGAGTTTTTCAGCTGATGATCTGAGGGTACGAGATGGTTGATACGTACAGAGGACGGAAGATAGTTATTGAGGCAGCCTTCAAAATGTTGGAAGGCAAACACGGTGAACTGAACACGGAACTCCACGGGTAGCCAGTGAAGTTCAATGAGGAGTGGGGTAACATGATCATGTTTCTTGTTCTTAAGAACATGCCGAGCGACACAGTTTTGAACCCGTTGCATAGCTGATCAGCAGTGATACCTGTCAATATGGAATTGCAAAAGTCAAGACGAGAGATGATGATTGAATTAACTAGACATGACAAAGCTATTTCATTACGCCTATTATCAAGACTTTGTTAAAGTCGAAATATCAGGTCCCTTAACCATACTCTATAAACAAGTTAATAAATCTAATGTACCAAAGAAGGACTATGGTCCAGTTGGGTAGTTTCTAGAAATATTTAAAGTTCAATATGGATGAAAATTTTCAAAATCAATTGGAATGAGGTTAGCAAGTGAGTTAAAAGTGATATGACTTGACTTCATTGCTTGACTCAATCAATCAACCAATCATTCATGCATGTGATGTATGCAATTCAAATTCACACATATTTTAATATAAATCATGCTAAACAAAAGTGTGCAAACACTAAAGATCTTTAAAATATCAAAATGGTGCTATAATCACTTCTAATGTTTCCACTTGTAGCCCAACATGGGAGTCCCAATTTCTATAGAAAATTAATTTGAGCTCAGCTGTTCTTTTATGGTCTCGGCTGGAAAGAAGCTTTTTGTTTGTATTACACAAAATGATTGAACAATCCATTTATGAACATGAATGATCAAGCACACACAAAAATGAAGCAGGCAGACACCAAGTCATGCAATCAAATCAATCAATCAATCAATGATGCGGTTATCAGTCACATATATTACTTACTTAAACACCCAGAGGAATCAAGGATAAGATCTAGAAACACCACAAATAATAAATTGGCAATTCAAATAATTTGATTATTTGATTTGGAATAAAGCTAAGAACACAAAACGTTTATCCGAGCTGATAAGTATATGGAGTTACGGAGGTCTGCGCCGATTCTTGAAGGGATTATGTATTGCAGACTGGGCATACATGTCAATAATACATTGGGGTACTTACACTCCCGGTCAAAAGTATTTGCGCACGCTTAAATACGGGTGAAACGTAATTATAGCAAACGATCAAGACTCTTAAAAAATTCATGTTTTTTATAGGTGCCTAATGTAACATTTTCAGGTCGTAAGTTTTCCAACAAATGTGCAGTTATGTATTTAAACTCCGTTTTTGAATGTGTGAAAGAAAGTATGTTGTATGATTAGCACATCAAATGCATTAAATGCAATTCCTATTGAGTTCTTTAGATCTATATAATTATGTAAAATATAAATCCGAAAAAATATGAAGCAAATGATGAACAGTTCTCGAGATATGGCTGGTTAAAGGTTTTGTGCGCAAACACTTTTGACCGGGAGTGTATAGTACAAAAGGACTTATAGAGACATGCCACAAAGTTGACTAGCAAAATCGGGCAATTTGGTATTTCAATCGGTCCTTAATCTATGCAAAATTAGGTATTTAGATTTTCTTGTCAATATTTTCTCAAATTTATGTATTTTGATTTTCTTGTCAATATTTTCCAAATTTTATGCCAATTGGTCTTAATCTGATCAGTTTTTCATCGATACAATGCAAATTTATTGAAAAAATGTGATTTTTGAATAAATTTAACTCAAAATTTGTGAGATTTCATATATATGGATGGTTACAAATATTTTTGGTATTTGTATAGGTGGCATTTCAAATTCCCCATTGGCACATACCACCAAAACCAAACTTAAGTAGTCGCCTCATACCTGTTACCATCTGCAGGGCCGTACAAAGGCATGTAAGCCAAGGGGGTCAAACACATTTAACTTCCCGAAATTCATCTTCCGCCCCGATGTATATACCGTTAATTTGTTTGTAATGCGCGCGTAGAGTGCGAAAATTTTGCTATTTTCAGCCAAAAATTGATATAAAACCTTGATATTTGTGCTAAAATTAGCTTATTTTGACTAAAAATTTGCGGGACTGTAATATCGGGACAGTAAAAGTAGTAAAGTATCGTCCCGATATTTCGATATTTTTCCCGCCAGTGTCCCGAGTTTTCGAGCCAGGGGAGCAAGTGCCCCCCCTGCCCCCCACTTCGTACGGCCCTGCCTGACCATCTGTGCCACAACCAAGGAACTTATATAGGGAAATCTGGACTCACCACCATTTTGATTTGACTGCCGTGTAAATCCTATGGAATGGCGGCCATCTTGGATTGTCACTCATGGAGGGTGAGTTATTGTACCTCCGAGACTTTTCGTTGCTACGTGCTACACTTCTCGAGTCTTCAAAACGGATTAGCAGGGAAATTGGCGTACTTTGACCAGAACAAGTCGCAATGCACGCTACTTGAAACACATACACAGTTTACGCGTGAAACAAAATGCACACGCTGTATATGCATCAAGTTTTTACGTGATCCGCCTGGATATCGGGCCAAACTCCAAATATATCAGGAAGTACAATAACTGATCTGCTCCATGGGCGACACAAGATGGTGGTGAGTCCAGATTCCCCTATAAAATTTCCTTCAACATCAAATGTTTGATTGTAGATGGTAAAAGCCCAGTAATGCCATCAATTGTGTTCTTCAACCTCTTAACATGATGATGTCAGTTTTAACCATTATGTGTGATTTGGGCAAAAAATGGTTCTAAAAATAATTTTGATTTTTTTTTTTTTTTTTGAAAGTCAATAACACAAACTTGTTCAGGTTAATTCTTTTTAACTTTTTTACCTTAAAGAATCTAAATACATATGTCTATGAGGGATGTGCTACAAATTTTGGAACTTTTATATGAAATTTTGAAACAAAAAGTAGATCTAACATTTAAATTTTCAGGCAACAATCTGACATTTTAACCTATATTTGGCTTTGATTTTATCCTAGCCCTAAATCTTTGTGACTCAAACTTGTTGATGGAGTCAAGATATTTGTCATGCGCAACAAGTGTTTTTATTTCACACTTTTCTCTCTTTTCACTAACAGTGTTTCTGGTATATCTTGCTCCATGTTTTGTTGTTACTAACAGTTCCATAAACCCCTTTTTCTGATTTCAAGTACTCTCCAATGTCCCAGATGAGACCCAATAAGTTGTGCGTATTGCCAGTATTAGTTGTATTGTTTTAACACTGTGTTTATATGAACTCAAAACCTCTTGTGTTTGCACATCAGCACAAAAAGTAATTTTTCCATCACCCTTCCATATAATTGTTTAACTTGACAATATGCTTCAGTTAATGGTAGCAAAAGCATTCAAATCAGCCCTCCCCTTCTCATGCTAATTAGCATAAATAGGCATTTTTGAGGGCGCTCTTCAAATATGTTTTGCCCATAAATCGAATCAAACAAACTTTTTTTTTTCAAATTTATTTCAGGAATGTACTTGTACCATGTGTCCCAAAAAATGGTTACATGTAGAAAAATAGTCGTGTGCTAAAACTACATCCGTTAGAGAATCAAAACTTTGCACACATTGTATTACAACCCTCTACTATATATTCCTAAAATTGTGATATAACAGCGTAATTGTATTTTGAGTTATTAACAAAAATAGATACCTATGTCAGAAACGCATCTGTTCAAAATTCAACAAAATCAGAAGCATGTTCGTTTGATAAAATTTTAACCCTCGTTCAACCCCATGTAAACTTGAAATTGACATGTTCAAAGTAAGGTTGTTGCATACCATAGTAAAGGGTAGAGTTTCTTCTTCCCATTGGTACCAAAATCATGAAAATTTGACTAGTTGTTACGTAATTATGACGTCATAAATTACTACAAGTCTGAAAATTATGTTGAAATCTTATTATGGGCAAAAATGGCAACCGATTCAAAATTTTGCTATTTCTGTTATTTCAAAATGTCTATCAGACTTTTGCTATTATAAAGAAAATTATAATTCAAACATGTCCTGTAAGTTTAAGATAAGTTTTTTTTTTAATTTACACAAGTTTGCAGTTTAAACTAAACAGTTAAAGAATTAATGTTACCCATGACAATCTGATTGTGCTTTATCATGTTTATGCGTATTCATCAACTTTCGCCCCAAAACTTGATTGACTGGTTCAATATAAACAACACATTCTGGAATGCATGTAGAATGCAGGTATCCATAATTTGCATAATAGATATACTAAAGGAGATTTCAATTATTATTCAATTATAATTGTATCAAATTTGGTTTAATATAAAGTCTGATCATGATCATTTAGAAAAAAATGCACATTAAAAAATCACAAAACGTGTATGCTTATTATTTTGTTGAATTTTGAACAAATGCATTTCTTACATAGGTATATATCTTTGTTGATAACTCAAAAACTAATAATGCTGTGATATCAAAATTTTACGGGTATCTAAAAGAGGGATGTAAAATAATATGTGTCAAGTTTCGTTTCTCTAACTACTGTAGTCTTAGCACAAGGTCATTTTTCTACATGTAACCATTTTTTGGGACACCTGGTACTTATAATTTGCAAGTATGAGCCAAATTTTATTGAAAAATTACATGGGGAAATGAGTTTTTGAATTTTTTGGAGGGAAATTTTTGCCCAAACATGACAAATCAGGGGTTTTTGACCACCATTTTGAAACGGTTTGTTCGATTTTCAAAGTGTTTTCTTTGTTTGAGTTCTTTTGAGGTTATTTCATATATGACATTTATGAATTTAGACATAAAATACCTCAATTTCCACAATAAATGAATTTTTTTTTTATTTCAAGCAAAAGATCAGCTTTTTATTTGACCATACAAGCATGTTTTCAGTCTTACGTTTGATAAGTGGTTTACAAACAGAAATTTTTGAAGTTTTTGTGTCTGTGCACGAATGAGCACATGCTGTATTTCAAAAATGTCACAAATGTTACCAAAACGTTACACCAAAATGTAACAATGTAACAAATGTTACATTACCAAACAAAACAATACATTTAAAGAAATCCTGACGATAGAATTTCCTACTACTTTCATGAAATTATTTGTAAATATGTTACCCACCATCTATGTAATGCACAATATACGATTAGCTAACACCAGAATTTTTTACTTTGAAGTGATTTAGAACAAAAAAATATTTCCGTGCAATGTCACAAACATTAATCCCGTTACATGAACTTTATTCAGGATTTTGATTTTTTTTTTAAACATCTACATGTCTTGACCCTAGCAGTGAGCACTATTATCAACAACAAACTTGTGGATGTTTATGGTTATGCTTGGTTCTGAAGCCTCCATTTAAAAGTGTAATTTTGCCAAAAAAGTCAATATCAATAGCTTCGAATTCATTCAAATGATGAATTCCATAAAATTTGTAACGTGTACAATAATCTATACAATTTAGTAATTTGAACAATTTTTCAAAAACTTGCATTCATTGTTATTGTGCCTAGCCTTGTAAGTAGTCCACAGTTGCACCAAATCAACACAGATGCAATTATTTATTTGAAATCAATTTACTTCCACAAAAGAAACTGGTACTTTTTTTTGGGGGGGGGGGTCTAATTCTACTAAATTATATAACCAGAAAAAACATAATCGCACATAATGTAAATGGATATTTTTTTTTTGATTTTGGGTCCAAATTTCTTAAAAAATCCAAAACTATCCTGCTAATCGGGTACGGTAACAAAATTTTGAAAGGAATCGAAAGTTACAAATATGAGCACAATTCCGCGATGAGAATGCTGTGTGTGTCATAACCAAATGTTCTGTTATTACAGCTGGAGATATTGACTACAAGCTACATTGATACTTTTTTGCAGTATTAAACTTAGCGTACTATTTGATTAGAAATCTCAAGCTGAACAGACAATGATCTCACTATTCAGGGGTGTGAGAGGCCAGTTGACAAAAACGAGGAAAAGCGTCGTAAAGTCAGGAAAAAGGTCAAAAACGGCCTGAAAATGAATAAAAGAGCTGAAATTTTAACACAAGAAAATTTTCAAAAACGAGGAAATCAGCTGAAAAGAGGAACTCTCATACCCCTGACTATTACAACATCTTTTTTGAACATCTTAATTAGGCTCTCATCCATTCATATTTTGAATTGATTCTTTCTTTATTGAGGGTAAAATACAGCTTCAGTGACAAGCACCGCTTTCCAAGCAGGCCCTCATTATGATTAATTATTAATATTTACATGATGTTACAAATATTTACAGTTATAGATAATTACTGATTGACAAATATAAATCTGGACAAGAATTACAATTTCTATACAGAAATGAGCCTTAGAAATACAATCAAATACTATCAAATTTCATTTAACTTACATCTGAATTGTTGCATTGACATATTGTTAAAAT